>JAJOOR010024158.1:0-13916 GCA_036250505.1 Solanum acaule | reverse complement strand
ATCACTTATTTTAAGTCAAAATGATAATAAATTAGTTTCTGTTTGATCACAAATTTTCAAATTTAAATTTAAATTTTTGTAGTTGCGATTTTGAAATTTGAAAGTTATGTTAAAAATATGCATGTTACTTGATATTTTTTAAAAATTGTAAAATGGAAGTCTTTGGCAACTTAAATATTTGCAAATCAGATTTTCAAAATGTGATCAAATTTATTGTTTAAAAACATATTCAAAAATAAATTTTCAAAATATTTATTCCCATAATTTATAATCAAATATTAGAATTCCAAATTTATGACTTACGTCTTAGGTTTGTAAACCATATTTTATACACACACTCATAGTCATAAAAGAGGAAATTATTGTGTCTCCAAGAAAACAGATTTATAGGGCAGTCTCATTTTTCGGCTTGACTACACTAGAAAACCTTTTTACTTGCTATGGGCAAGAAGACTCAATTTTTATGCTTTTCAAATATAACATCTCATGGCTAGGCATTTGTTTTTTTAAAGAAAAACAATCTAATTTTGAGAAAACTAATATGGTTACACTAATTAAGATGGTATTTAAGGAATAAAAAAAGAAAAACTAAAGTATGAGAAAATGAAATGGAATAAGACATTTGGCCATTATAATATATCTTTTTTTGGGTTGTCCAAGAGATTCAATTCAATATTACGACATATGATTAAAATGAATGATCAAACAAAGTACATGAATCCACATAATTTGATATGATTGTCTTAACGAAACCATTATTAATTGGATGACATTTTTAAATTTAATTATTCAGTGGAGGTGTACACGCGCTTATGAATAGTGGGAGTAAAAAGTACTTAAAAAGAAAATGAAAGATCCTAACTTTTATATTAATTAAATGAACTTCCATCTATTGTCCTTTTTCCCCAAAAATGTCGTTATTATGCCATTATCGGCAACGAATTAAAGTCAATTATATATGGAATTATGTCTCATTTAATATATCATTTGTCCAATAATAGTTATCCACTATTAACTTAGCACATTCCTTGAGAAATTATAAATAGAAAAGTAATTTTACTATATCATCCTTTGAATATAATAAATACAATGTCTTGAAAATGTAACAGCGAAATGACTATAATTAATGATAAGGATAAATTAGAAACTAAGGAGTCGTTTGGTGTGATGGATAAGAAGAATTAATCTTGGGATAACTTTTAGTGCCTTTAATTCATTGTTTGGTTGCAAAGGTGGGGATAATTTATCCCAGAATTAACAATTAGTCTTGGGATAAGTTATCCCTCACTGGGGTGGTATAGTAATCCCAGGATAAGTTATCCTGGGATAAGGTGAGTAAATGAACAAATATACCCCTTAAACTCTCTTTTATACATCACTTTTACATTCATACATATCAACAAAAATTTTAACAACATTTATAATTACATTCACAATCTTAATTATTCCTTGTTTTTATGATAAATATATTTTTCTATTAAAAAATTACATTTTATAAATACAAGTTTTAATTATGAATATTATAAGTTGAATTTATTTGCATAATTATTATATTTATTTATATTTTAATTTCTCTTAAAATGTTCACTCAACTACTAAATTACATATTTTTCATTAAATAATTATTTCTATATTCTATGTATATTTTTGTATAGATATGAGCAAGGGGCAAAAAAGAAAGTTCAATAATTTATCAATTTCTAAATCACCATATAAAATAAAAAATATTCATCTAATCATCATATAAAAGAGTCGCACTTTTTAACCTAATGTCTTATTACCTTTGACATTTATGCACATTGATACCTCCATTTGTATCAACTCTTGGACCGATGATCATGAAAAGTACCACGGGTCTTGCACATGACCTATTTATCTGTTTGGTCAAGTGTAACTAATCGAATTCGAATGTGATTACAATTCCAGAATTATAATTACGATATTCAAACTACTGAATTATAATGAAATTATGAAAATAACAAGTAATTAAGAAAGAGATAAAAATAGGGATGAAAAACTATGACTCTGAAAGAAGAGATAACATACATTTTTCTTGAATATGCATAATTTCTGAATCACTAGCCATTATCCTTTTTGATGGAACTATTCTCACACCCACTACTTGATCCAAATCTCAAATTAGCCTGAATTTGTTACTTGTTCTCGGTCCAATAGCTCTTGTCAGCTCAATAATACTTGTGTGAATATATGTAGAAATAACTCTAATAATATGTAATTTGTACGAAGTCTAAACTCTAAAGATAGTGTAATACTAGTTTTTGCATTTTGCACATTATATGGTCATTTTTTATCGAGAAAAAGGCAGAAATTTTCGTTAAAAAACATGTTGGACAAGGGAAATATTGGATTGAAATGATATAAATCAACTAATTAATCACATATATCTATCCATGTATATTTCCCATTAATGTTAACAATATCGGATTGACATGACATAAATTTATGATATATTTTTTTTTGAAAAGAGTCCTACCTACCTTTTTAAATAGATTAAAAAATAAAATATGTCAAATAAATTGAAATGAAGAAATATGTCTAACAAATTGAAACCACTTGTTTTATGCTAATCCTCAATCAAGTGGGCAAGCCCTTAATTAAAGTATGTATTTCCACATTATTTTCTTATCATTTGTCTTCTTCCTTTTGTTTGACAGAATAATGATTGATATACATTATAGGTACGCGGAAGTAATTGACATTGCACTTTCCAAGTTGCATAACAGTTTTTAAGTCGTTTCTCTCCATGTCAATGAAAACGTTATTATTTAGATAATTAGTATTAGAGTAAATTGTTAAAAATCCTTTTAAATTTGACACAACTTATTATATACACGCTTAAATTATAAGAGGTTTTAATTCCCCCCTCAAACATAGATCTTTGAAACTATTTATCCCGTAAACTATGAGAAGTCTTAATTATCCTCTAAAATATGAATTTTTGAAACTATTTACCTCCTAACATGCTACATAACACAAAAATATTATTCTGTTCAATTTATATGACTCATTTTCTTTTTTTAGAAAATCCTAAATGTCATTATTGGTGTAATAATATACCACATATACAATATAGTACAGTTGAAAATAAAATGACAAAAGTGAATAGACAAATCTTTAGGTTGAGACATGGATATCTTGAGCTCTTTAAGGAGATTCGAGTCCAACGCGACATAATCTACACCGATCTAGCAGTTTACTCTTGACTTGTTCTCTCCATGATATAACATCCCAACAATGTTTGTAACTCAAGCAACGATTAGTTGAAGGGTCCAAAGCTCCACAAAAAAACACCTTCCTTCAACATATAAATACTCGCTTTTATATAGTGATTATAGTTGAAGACTTAGAATATTTTTCTTTTTGTCTTAACTCTCTCTTTCACTACACTAACTCAATATATACATAATATAATACTTCTCATCTTTTCTTCCAATCTTTTATCTTCTCATCTTTTCTGCCACTCTTTTTCCTTCCCCCCAATACAAAGTAAGACCACACTATTTTTAAGTGAGAATTCGTCCTTACAATGAATAGAAAGATTATGGGATAGTAAATCGAGTAAATGAATAGTCCAAAGATTACACATGTTCTGGACTAATGAGCTTTTTTGTAATTGTGTGTTTAGACATAATATAATTATTTTTTTGTTTTTTCGTCCGGAGTCTACATTGGAGCTCTGATTAAATTCGGACCGCGCAGGGCCCATTCGGGGGTGGCGCTCCCAACATGATTTTCTCCATACCCAGGGCTAGAACCCGAGATCTCTCATTATAGGTCGACATAATATAATTAAGTATTAAGAACATAGGTCCCCATTTCAAATCTCGTCGTCAAAAGAATCATTTCCATGTGTTTTGCCTGTGCACAAACATTAAGCTATAAGAGTACTTCAAGACCAATTTCTTTTCTTTGCTCTTTCTGTCTTAACTAAGACCGAATTTACATCCAAAATAATAAAGTACTTAAGTGCAGATTGTTAATTAAAAATTAAATAAATTAATCTCATCATTAAATTGTGTCAACAATTCGTGACATTCGAAATTCGAAAAAAATGTAATCTTAGAATTTAATATTTTCTAGAAAATGGCACTGGCACAAAACAAAGTGAGTATAGTAAGGAGATTTGCTGCAAATTTTTGGTATGTTGAATCAACAAGTAAAAAGACAAAAGTGTGTTGCTATGTAAAGAAACCATTTAATAATTGTCAAATAAGGAAAAAAAACAACATTCTTTTTCAAACGACCTAAAAAGAAAAGGCGTGACATGAATTAAACATAGTAGTGGAAATGTAAAGCATGTCTAACTAAGAATCAAGAAATTGCATAATTTTCTCCCAATATTCTGATTCTGAAATCACAGATGTGATATCAAGAGACATCTCATGATCTGACTCGTATTGCCGGTCAGCAATTGCATAAGATGTAGAACATTCAGCACTCTCTACCCACTGGTTACTTTCAGCTGCTCCCTGAATCAAATTGTGACAAATTAAACTAGTTCATTGCAAAATCAAAGAGATTTTCAAAGCTCAAACAGGGTATATATTACTAAGCAAATAAATTTGGTACTCACTGAAGTATTTTCAAACTCTAAAGACTGGCATTCGTCAACCGCGACCAAATTCCTCAAGTGATGGTACTTTCTTCCATCAAGATTGCAAGTCTTAGCATGCATTGTAACTTTTTTCCAACAATTTTCATACATGCTTTTGCCAAGGTTCTACACACACAGAAAGTAAAATCTACTCATTTGCATTGCTTCTTACAAAAAAAATTTAACTGTTATGAGGTAGAACCTGGACAAATACTATCAGTAAATTGGCCTAAACAGATCCAGATGCAGGAAATTACGTATGTGTAGGTGCACCACAAAATATCATAAGTATGTGTAGGTGCACCACAAAATATCATAAGTTGCGCAGAGATGATCACTCAACTATGCACTCTTCTCACAGAAAGTCACTCAACTTTTAATGTTCTTAGACAGAGAATTAGAAATGTTCTCTACTTACATGGCGTAGCCTCTGAGGATTGTTTTGGAGTTCAATTAGGAAATCCTCCACTGTTTTGATACCGTTTTCAGTCAACCGGTTATGGAAAGCACCATTTTTGTAAATATGCTCTAGTCTCCATACATCATCCGTTGGTGATGGAGGGTACCGCTTCTTGCTTTCTGTGAAAACCATAACTCAAATTGACTCACTATTTAGTTTATTAATTAAGTAGAAATATAATACTCACTTAAACGTTTATCCTTGACAGTAAAGGGTCCTGTCACGGCCTCTATCACTTCAGGTTGATCGACAACCCTTGCTCTTAGCTTTACCCCGTTCGACTTCTTCATATGATTTGGAGAGTATTTGAATATAATTTTGTTAACAGAAACAACGCCTCCTTCCAACCTCAGATATGGATTTTGGTCGCGCCTTGATGTTCCACCTCTTGTTTGATTAATCTTAATATGACTGTTTAGTTCGTCGTCATTAAGTACAAATATTTCAACTTGTGCTGAGGCTAGAGGCCCATGTCTCACTTGTTGTCCTGTAACAGCATCAACCAATTCCACTTTGGTTCCTTTGGAAAAAATACACTCTCCAGTAAATATCACTGAGGCAACCTCGTGTGAGAACCTTAAACATAAACATTTAGATTCACAAGGATCGAGTTTCTTCTGGTAATTCCTGTTTTATGTGTACAAAGTGGAATATAGTTTAGTCTCAGATACAACATGAAATTAATTACAGAGGCAATGAAAGTTCTAAGAGTCTAGGTTGATTAGTACGCAGACTTTACCTGTCTTGTGAAGGTAGAGAGGTTGTTTCTAAAAAAACAGTTTATACAACATTAATGCTAAATGCTTAACATAATGTTTTACTTTAATTTATTGTACCAGTGATGTGATTGTAATTTTCTTCTCCACCATCAATGCATTAATTAAAATTAAATTGAGATTAAGTTCTATGCATTAACAGTGTAACACGTATTGTGTAGTAGCCTAAAATATATGGTAAGTAATTTGCAATAACATGTTAAATCACACCAATATTGAAAAAAGTCATTCCACATCAAGTGTAATTAACTTAAATCCTACTGCTAATAATGCAACATAAAGAGAAGCAGTGGTAACCATAATTCTGAAAAACATTCCAAATAGCTCTTTGTTTCTCACCTATTCTGATCAGTCAAAATTTCTTCCAAGTCAGAGTTAAATTCATCATCCACCTGAATATATAAAATGTTGATTAAATAGTCAGGTATTGATATACATGCATTTGTTCTGATGAACTAATGAGCTTTTGTGTATTTAGACATAATATAATTAAGTAATTAAAACTTTATTATCTATAATAACTTTATGCTTTTACATAAGATAACCATTCTTCAACATGCATGATATATATATATATCAGACAGAATAGAACATAGGTCCCAATTTCAAATCTCATCGCCAAAAGAATCATTTACGTGTGTTTGGCCTGTGCACAAACATCAATCGTACTATTATCAACTACCATGCGTTATCCCACACGCAGTCCATGGACAATTGTCAACCCCACTAGCCATCATTTAAAATCATTATCACTAACCATGTTTACCACAACAACCCTCGATTACTAGCTACAATCATCTCCATCAGCTATCACAATATATTGCCAACTTCCATCATCATCATTCGCCACCCCTATTAACAGTCATCTACTACAATTATCTATCGCCACTACTAATTACCACATCAACCATTACCATTAATATGTTCTATCCGTCATCATAACCATTATTATTAACTATTATCACCTAATTATCCACATGTACCACATCAGGCAAAACCATCTCCGCTTAGACATCATTACTATCAACAGACATATGATTTTTCAAAATATTTTATTTATACCATATTTGATTAGTTTAATTATTTATTTACGTATTAATTTTTAAATAAAGACAATATTTTGTTTGTTCAGATTTTGAGGAAAAAAAGTACTGTAATTAATATTTTCTTAATTCAACCTTTGAAACGTATATTTTGATTTAAACATTCAAATTTTGATGTACATCTTACTGTTCATTCATCTTAATTTTAATAAAAACAAATAAAATCTAACTTTAATATTCATATCCTCAATTATGCATTGTCCTAGGAATGTTTGGAAAGGAAGGCGTCAGTCTATTTCAGCTTTTAGCTTTTAGTAGATTTTGGCGATTAATTAATTGGCTTTTAAGTTTTTCACATAATTGATGTATCTAGTAGATCCATAAATATAGATATTGTGTTCCTGAAAAAGATTAATTTCTTTCCAACCACATACCAAAAAAAGCCCTTTGTGAGTAATTGACAATTAGACATATATGCCCACCAACCTAATTAGATCTGGGAATTGTTCAAGAGTTCATTGATTTTGTCCACTCAAAATTATATGATATTTTTTTGTTTTGTCAAGCGAGCCAGCTCTCAACTGTTATAAACATTGCTTGGATCTCAAATGAATTAAGCTAGATCCCCAACTTTGGGTGAAAACAGGCCAATGATTTACAGAAGCGTTGATCGGGTTAATTATATTTACACCAGCTGCACAAAGCTGAAGTAGTCCGAACTGGCCATTTATATATGCTAATTAAGATTACATCAAATCTAATTGGTGAATGAAAGAAAAACACAAGCATATGATCAAAGTTAAGCAAGTAATAATATGTGAAAGCCAAAGTAACAAGTACAACAAACCAAAAAGAAAGTAAATCCGTTAAATTTCATAGCGAATTATAACTCACCGGAAAAGTCGACCAGAAAGCTGGTGGAAAGGTGGCCACAATCTGCCGGGATCTGCAGAAAGAAACAATGGCTCAAAATTAAAGGAGATACAATAAAACACCAGAAATTAAAATGACTTAGTCAACGTCAACCATAGTCCATATATATGGTTCAATATTTCTATGAAAGCAGATGCATCACATGTACAACTTGTCAGTTATGATCCCACATGGTATAGATTATAGATATATAGCGACTAATATATAAGTGTTTCTTTTACCTGAACTAGACAAAAAAAAAAGGCTGCTAGCTATAGTACACTTTACTATACGAAAAATGATTTTTTGAAACCAAATCATACAACAAACGTATTTGGAATTTGATGAATTACAACAAGAAATTAGAACAAATGTTTTGATCTGATTTTAATTAATATGGAAAAACAAAGATGTATGATTTAATTTTCTTACATGGTAAAATGAGGATGAGTACTATTGGAGTTTGTTGTTTCAGAATTTACTTGCTCGAACATGTCTATGTTATGAGCCGCCATCATCTACTGATCTTTTTTGTTCATAAATAGAAACAACAAAACGAATGCTATAATAATCAATATAGGCCAAATGAATTGAAAAATATATAGTAGGAGTAGTCACTAAAATGGTTTTTTTAGAGGGA
Organism: Solanum acaule; assembly: GCA_036250505.1. NCBI lineage: Eukaryota > Viridiplantae > Streptophyta > Magnoliopsida > Solanales > Solanaceae > Solanum > Solanum acaule. Next base: position 5,470 of record JAJOOR010024158.1, on the reverse strand, counting down.
GCTAGGCTACGATTGTGCATGTTCCTCTTCTTTTCCTATGTATTGCTTAGAAAGACGCGTGTTGACGGTTTAAATAACCTCCCTTACGTTAAGTTGTAACTATAGAATGGGGTGGCCAATCCCACATTTTTCTTTGAAAATATATGCTTACACTAGAATAATCATGTCATAATTAATTAGAGGCTTATCAATTAGTATTACTATCCTTCTTTTAGGTGCAAATTAAATGGCATGTTTTGGGTAGGATCGAGTAGTAGTTTAAGTTTTAACGGTGTAACCGGATTTAAAATTGGAGACTTTAATTTATAAGGAGCTAATATTTAGATACACTCTAGTTTACAATATTACGTATCTTACCATGTATCTGATAGCAAAAATATGTGTATCTAAGTGTAATATACGTAAGCATTTTTTTAATTCGTGATAAGCTACTTGATATTTTAAAAAGTATATATAATAATTTTTCGTTTAAAATTTGGTAGACAAGGCCAAAATGTTAGATACGTGGTGTTTATCTCCATAGTGTGAACATTACTACTTTCTTCAGACGGTTGGTTTGGTTTGTATTTCCATATTGCATATTCTATTGAAGTTCAGTCAAAGGAATCAATGGACGTCGCTTCTTTAACATTTGGAACTTACAGAAGCTAAAAGATGTATCGATGAATATATCATTAGAAAATGAATTTAGCTAGATTAGTTTAATTAATTTTATTCAACCTCTAGATGGAAATTAGGACGTGTGGTCTGTGCCTTCGCACATTTCTCTCTATCGATCTTAATAATGTTTTAGTCGATATTTATTTTAGTTTATCATTCTCTCACGTTATAATTATATTTAAATACGTACCTGTTTAGATTTATGGCATGAAAAATCCAATCAATGTGACACTGACACATTCTATTTCTCTTAGCAAGGAAAAAGGGGCAGGTGGCGGCTGCACGATTAAAGAAGTCGCGTTGAGCACAACGAAATTTTTAATAAAGATTAGTATGTTATATGCCAAAATCAATATGGTTCAATCTAATTAAGATGGTAATTGAGAAATAAAAGAAGAAAAACATAGTAAAGTAAGTTGAAATTCATGTTATTCTCCGAAATTACGTAAGAGAAAATGAAGTGGAATAAGACGTTTGGCTATAATGATATATCCATTTTTGGGTTGTCAAACCTTCAATTCATTATTTATTAGGAGATATGATTAAATAGAATAATCAATCAAAGTACATGAATCCACATAATTTGATATGATTGTCTTAACAAAACCATTATTAATTACAGGACATTTTTAAATTTAATTATTAAGTGGGTGTGGGGACGTGCTTATGAATAGAGGGAGTAAAAAGTAGTTTAAGAAAATGAAGAGCCTAACTTTTATGTCTTATTTGGTTGACCTTTATATCAAGTCTCCATTTTTAATATTTCCTTTTTGAACCCCAACAATGAGGCAGTCGAAAATTGCCACGTTTGGGCCAACTTGATCTTATAATATTATATTAATTATATTAAATGAGAAAATTTATATATTATTATTATTATTATTATTATTATTATTATTATTATTTATTAACTTTAATTTGTTGCCGATAATTGCATAATAACGACATTTTGGGTGAAAGAACAATTAGATAGGAGAGTTCATTTAATTATTACTATCATTTTTTTAATGAATACGAATATGTTTAACAATAAAGGTTTAATAATGACAGAATTATATCCCAAACCCCACTTTGCTATACAAAATAAAAGAAGACATAAAATTGGCACAGGCATACATACATAATATAAGTTAAATAAATAGTTATGTTACAAATATAAAAAAAGATAGATTCTTGTAATATTTATTTTCACAAAAAAGGTATGTGTTATAAGTCCAAACTTTAAGAAAACTTTATGAAATTATTTATATTGTTAAAGATGGTGAAACATGTTCGATTTATTTGTAATTATCATATAATTTTTTTAAAGACATTTGTATAAAACACGTAGAATAAGTCATCATACTTATAAGCTAGTTTGTAAGCTTATCTAAAAGCCACGCAAGTTAATTTCACGTTTATATATATATATATATGGCAATATCAATCATGTAATTAGCGACGATATTCATCACCATTCCGTCTATAATTCTCTATAAAATACGTTCCTGTAAATCTCTATTAAGAGGAATTGCCTTCAAAATTGTAACCAAAGTAATATCAGTAAATGAAGGAGTTGATAATTTAGGCTTTGCCCTTGTTCAAAATAGAGAAGACGCTGTGTATACACTTATTTTGACTATTCTTGAACATTTTAGTGGTAGATTTACCAATCAATATGAAATCATTAGATCTCTTCTAAATGGTCTTAGATGTAGACATTTAGGTGAGTTTAGATGGTATAAAGACACTTATTTAAGTCGGGTCATGAAACTTCCCGAAAATGGTTTAGAATTCTGGAAAGACAAATTTATTGATGGCTTACCTTCTTTATTTGCAGAAAGAGTAAAAAAGACTCTTAGAAATCCTCAAGGAATTATTCCCTATAGTGATTTTACTTATGGAAAGCTTATTGGGGCTTGTAAATTCATCATGTTCGCAGTGACAAATATCACCATGACATTTGCAAGCATCATTCGAATCTTGATGAACCTTAGAAGGCTCAGGTTGCTCATCCTCTGTTGCATAACTTGCTTCAGAATCATCATAATCTAATTCGGAACCAGAAGTATATAGAAAACTATAAATCTTCTCTTGAATATTATTATCAAGTTCTAAGAGTAAAAAAACTCTTAGAAATCCTCAAGGAATTATTCCCTATAGTGATTTTACTTATGGAAAGCTTATTGGGGCTTGTACGCAAGAAGGTATAAATTTGTGCAATGAGTTAAAACTCTCAAGACAACTTAAGATGGATAAGCTTAGAGAAAAGTCTCAATTAGGAGATTTTTGTACTCAATTCGGTTTACCGGATGCTTCAAAAAGCACCAACCGAGAAACTTCTAAATCAGAATCTCATAGATCTCATCATAAGAAAAGAAAATCTAGAAGAAGGACTAGAGAAGAAAGAGATGAGCGTAGGACTCATCGTAAATCTCATAGATTTACCAGGAATAGGTCAAGGCGAAATCTTGATAAGATTAAGTGTTATAAATGTGGAAAAATTGGGCATATAGCTCCAAATTGTAAGCTGGAAAAGCTTAAGACTCTAGAACTTGATAATGATATTCAAGAGAAGATTTATAGTTTTCTATATACTTCTAGTTCCGAATCAGATTATGATGATTCTGAAGCAAGTTATGCAACAGATGATGAGCAACCTGAGCCTTCTAAGGTTCAAGATTCGAATGATGCTTGCAAATGTCATGGTGATATTTGTCACTGCGAACATGATGAATTTTACAAGGTGCAATCTCAGTTTGAAGATATGAATATGTTCACTATCACTGCTGATAATGTGATAGAACTTCTAAAAGAAGTTACCGATAATACTCTTCGTGAAAAGATCATTCAATTGGCTGCTAGTAAAACTAGCTCTTCAACTAGTATTCCTAACGATAAAAAGGTTAAAGATGAGTTTAATTATTCTGCTCCTTACTCCTTGTCTGAAGTACATAATAGACTCTCTTCTAAACAAACCATGATTATTCGTGATACCTCTTTTGATGATTTAAAAGGAGAAATTGAACATTTAAAGGAAGAAATTAAATTTCTTAAACAAAATCATATTATTTGTGATCACCGTCTTACTCAGATTGAATCTGCTAATAGCAAAGGAAAAAATAAGGTTGATGAATCTACTGCTGAAGAAAATACTCTTGCTAACACTTTGAATATTGATCCGAAACAAAATATGTTTTTAGTAATGATGCAAATTGTTACAACTCATAAATGGTATGTTAAATGTACTATATTAATTGATAATACTTTTTCTATAACTAACATTGTTATGATTGATAGTAGCGCTGATGTGAGTTGCATTCAAGAAGGTCTAGTACCTACTAAATATTTTGAAAAAACAGCTCATATGGTTAAATCTGCATCTAGTCATGCTTTGGATATAAAGTATAAATTATCTAATACTCGGATTTGCCAAAATAAAGTTTGTATTCCTCACTTCTTTTTCTTAGTAAAATTCAGTTATACCCTCCTATTATTCTAGGAACTCCTTTTATAAATGCAATTTATCCTTTTACTAATATAAATGCTAAAGGATTTTCTGCTACTTATAAAAATCAAGATATTAGTTATACTTTTATCACCGAGCCTATTTCTAGAGATATTAATGCTCTAATTAAAATGAAACAAAAACATATTGATTATTTACAACTTGAGATATTTAGTATGAATATATTCGATACTTTAAAATCTGCTAAAGTACAGGAAAAGACTAAACTCATTTATGAAAAAATGGCCATTGATATTTGTGTTGATCATCCTAGCGCTTTTTGGAATCGGAAAAAGCATATTGTAACTCTTCCATATGAAGATGATCTCTCTGAAGAAAATATCCCTACCAAATCATGTCCTTGTCAGATGAATACCGAATTGGTCGAATTCTGCAAAAAGGAAATTGATAATTTATTGCAAAAGGGTTTAATAAAACCTTCCAAGTCACCCTGGTCTTGTACTGCATTTTATGTTAATAACGCAGCAGAAAAAGAACGAGGCGTTCCCAGGTTAGTAATTAATTATAAACCTTTAAATAAATTTTTAAAATGGATTAGGTATCCTATTCCTAACAAAAGGGATTTATTATCAAGATTATATGATGCTAATATCTTTTCAAAATTTGATTTAAAATCTGGATATTGGCAAATCCAAATATTTAAAGACCATTCTTATAGAACGACATTTAATGTTCCGTTTGGACAATACGAATGGAATGTAATGCCCTTTGGATTAAAAAATGCTCCCTCGGAATTTCAAAAGATTATGAATGATATTTTCAATCCTTTTTTGGATTTCATCATAGTTTATATTGATGATATTCTGGTATACTCAAAGACTCTTGAAATACATATTAAGCATCTAGACGCTGGAATGTAATACATATTATTCAAAATGGTTTGGTCATATCTAAACCTAAAATGAGTCTTTTTCAAACAGAAATTAGATTTTTGGGTCATTTGATTTGTCAAGGGAAAATGACTCCTATTCAACGATCTATTGAATTCGCATCTAAATTCCCTAATATTATTACAGATAGGACGCAATTGCAGCGGTTTCTGGGAAGTTTAAATTACATTTCCCCCTTCTACAAAAATTTGTCTCGAGATTTAGCTCCATTATACGACAGGCTAAAAAAAGATCATAAGAAGCCTTGGACTACTAGTCTCACAGATCTTGTAAAGACTATTAAAGAAAGAGTTAAATCTTTGCCTTGTTTAACCCTTGCTAATCCTGCTTGGCCAAAGATCGTTGAGACAGATGCGTCCAATATAGGTTATGGTGGAATATTAAAACAGATTAACCCGCATGATAAAAATGA
>JAJOOR010024157.1:0-17359 GCA_036250505.1 Solanum acaule | reverse complement strand
CACTAGGTGCAAACAATTTCTGAGGGCCATCGGACTGGGTAAAACCTGAATTAACCGTGGTGCACTTGCGGGAAACTCCTTGCCGAGGGCCTGTGCACCCCCGGGATTAGTCGGGGCTCAAAGAGACTCGGACACCCGGTGCAAATCAAAAAAAAAAAAAAAACATGTTCCCTTTTTGGCAATACGGAATCATATGACACTGTTTGCAATATCGGTTCTCTGATTTGACTACATGATCTTTTATTATATTTTTGCTTTCTGTTCCCTTTCTATTTTAAAACTCTGCGCTTATTCTCTTTTACTGTTTCAGGGGTGGACATAATGCTTCATTCATGTACCGGCTCATTGCTGACTATTATTCTGCTGATGATATTGTGGTGAAACAGAAATCGATCCCCTTGAAATAGTATCAAGCTTCAGCTGTTCTATAAATATTAGTGAGGTATCATTACTTTTTTGGTTAAGCTGCTTAGCATCAATGCATTTGTCAGATAAGTTACAGTGTCCAAAAATTTGACTCTGTAGTAGGTCTGTGATGTAGCAACAAGGCACGAGTGTGGAATCGTTGCATGGAAGGCATTTTCTTTTTCTTTATTCATTTCTTCCTCTTAATTGGACTCACACTTAAAACTTCTATTTTTCCTCTTTTATTTGTTCATAGCACTGTGATACTGCAGCCTTGAATCGCCTATGGTAAACCTGTCTTCCACCTGAATGAAATATGTTATTAGCCTTGTTCGACGTTCTAGCTAGTATTGCAAAGTAGTTTGAGCGGTAAAAACTGCTGAAATAAGAAAAAGCAAAGAACTTGAATTCCAAGAAAATCTGTGAATATTTAGTAGTTTCAGCTCAAAGAAAGTCTTGTTAGGTATTGCATCCGAACACTTTAGGTTTCAGTATGAACTAATCCCTATATTTGATTGATGTTCAGGTAACTCATTCAGCTGAACCTAAAACAAGCTGCAGAAGGAGTGCTCTCCTGGATTTATTACAAGTACATGATACAACCATATTCTTCTATCAAACATCTACCCAGATGTTCCTGTAAAGACACCTTGAACAACTGGTGTTATAGTCAAGAGCACAAGTTCAGTGGTCATTGTCCAAGAGGCTACACTTACATTGTACTGATTGCAATAAACAGATGAAGAGAACTACCAATCTTGGAGTGTAGATTGATTTGTGCTTAAATTTTGTGCTTTGGGATTATATATGACACTTTTTTATGAGCTTGGCGTAGTTTTCCTTTGTGATATTGTCGTGCTATTTGATGACTGAAAAGTTTTGTCCATTGGTTCATTCATTTGGGTTATCAACAATTAAAACGGTGTTGTGATGAGATTTTGTTTCCGTGAGAGAAATGATGAGATTTGCACTCGGTATGTAGTTTTTTTGTTTGTTTGTTTGAATAGAGGCTTACACACAAGGAGTTTATATCCAAATATTGGGATAGGAATTCGTAGTGGGACGGACGGTCGTTCCCCAGGGCCTCCTCAAGGTCATCTGAAACCACTTTAAGGCTGTTTATTGACTAGAATAACACAATGTTTAGTGGTGGGGCAAAACACTAGCAAGAAGCTTCCCCTTTTCTGTCTTTGATGTCAAGCCCAATACTTTTTCTGCACTTGTACACTTTTCTGTCTTTGATGTCGAACCCAATCCCAGTCTTTAATGTCAAGCCTAGCTCCACTAACCCATTGGATTGGATTTCTCCCTTGGGTGGACTCCATATGAGATTAGCTTGTTACTTGTAAAATTCAAGAATAAATCCTTATGAAGGAATTGATAAGCTGACGCTCCATTACTAGGTTCCATCCTCTAACAATCATCGACTTGGAAATGAACGAAGTTTCTTCCCTTTGTAAGTAGAGGATTGTGATAATGGTGGACTAACAAATAAACTCCAAGGCCCCAAGTACCTAGGTCACAATGGTACAAGGTTCTGCCAATGTGCCTAGGTTGCAATTGTCAAGAGTTGGTAAGAAAGAGGCGTCTGAGTAAACAGAAGTAAGATCCAACTTTTCATTGATTTAAGGGAAAAGGGCTTGATATACCCCTCAACTTTGTCATTTGGAGCTGATATGCCCCTCGTTATGAAAGTGGCTCATATATACCCTTACCGTTATACAAACGGCACACATATGCCCCTACCGTTACATAATGAGCTCACATATACCCTTCATTTAACGGAAGTGAAAAAATTAGTTTTAAATTTATATTTTTTACTTTTAATTTTCTCAAAAATTATTTAAGGGTATATATGATTCTTCTAGCAAAGTTCAAGGTATATTTTAATCTTTTCATACATAAATTATTTTTTGACTTCTTTGATTATAATTACTTGAGTTTCTTATTCATATTTTATTTTTTTCTTTCATTCTTTAGTGTAAAGAAAAAAAATTTAAAACTATAATTTTTGTGGCTATATTATAATTTTAAACTATTTTTTTGTATATATTATAATTTAATTTTTGTATTTGAAGAAACAGATTTGGTCATCTATAATAAGTTTTACAATAATATTAGTGAAACATAAATAAATTTGACCATTACAATAATAAATCTAAATTAGTCATTGAAACAAAAAAAAGTCAAAAAAAAATATGATTGAGTAGGATTAAATATACTCATATGGGATTATATATATTTTAAAATAATAAAAGATTCAACGAAAATTAATTTTTTTCATTTCCGTTAGAGAAAAAGGGTATATGTAAGCCATTTGTATATAAGTAGGGGTATATATATGCCACTTTCATAACAAGGGGTATATCAACTCTAAATGGCAAAGTTGAGGGGTATATCAGACCCTTTTCCCAATATTTAAACAGTTCTCTCAGAGAGAGAAATTGATCATCAAACCAAATTCAATTGAACAACAAAGAAATAAAATGTCGAATCCTTGAAAGATACGATGGTTCATAAAACACCATTATTCATTGGAGAAGTTCAAAGAAGGCCTAATTGGCAGATTTGCTAGACAAGTGAACAGAGATACGGGCCTTCTGTAATGCATGCATCAGTGAACTGCTGGAAGAGCTACAACTGTTATTAAAGAACCAAGAACTTTTGCACAATGATACATTAAAACTGAGTACATAATTTGAACAATATGTTACAACCAACCCTCTCTCAGCCCCTTTCCTCTTTTCAAGATAGGTGACAGAAAGGATACAACAAATGGAATGGAATGGCAGATTGACTAACTAATTGGCAATTCAACAGATGCAGATTGCACAGTATTTTTGTCACTGCCTTCTACCTCAAACCAGAAGAAGAGTGATGTACGAGTATAAATGACTCGTACTCGTTGCAATGAAAGTGTCCCACTGGTTAGGACAGCTTTGGCACCTCCTTCAATTCGAGTTTTCAGAACCGAAACACCATTACTACAAGTCTTGAGTGCTGATGGGATGACCTCAGCCGCACCAGCAGTACTGATAATTGCATAGGACAGATGGTCAAGAGGGTTCGACTCGCACTGAAGAATGCACCCATCAATTGTGAGCTTCCCGCTTCTATGAAGCAAGCAGCAACCAAGCTCTGTCCTCACAGTCAAATTAGCCAGCTTACATGTGGACATGACCTCCAATGCACTGTTCAGAAACAAAGAACAAACATGCATACAATGGCAAGTGAAAACAGTTCCAAATATCAGAGAGAAAATCCAAATTTCGGTCAACTGTTCGTGTACAAACTTGACAATTGTAGACATCTTTAAAAAAGCATTGCATAGACAGAATTGAAGATCAAGTAATGCAATATTGTTGTGGTTCGTTTAGTTTTTGATCAGAATTGCAAAAAGAATCTGATGCTCTAATTCAACATCAAGTTGATTAAGGAGAAAAAGAAGTAAAAAGTGATGAAGGTCTCACAAACCTGTCTGAGCTGCGGGAGCAAATAAGGGTTGTATCATCAGGACTCTCACCGGCGCCAATCTGTAAAAAGGAAGTTGAGGCAGCGAAAGGCTAGTGCTATCTTATATAATTTACATGCATTTACTTTACTCTTGCAAGGTATATTCCTATATGGCAAGGGAGAAAATTTTCGACCCAAGTGCATCATATCTGAATTCTGAACAGTCTAACATTGATCCACCATCTCCATCAAAGGCGGACCTAGGATTTAAAGACTGTGCAGGCACAATTACTTAAAAAAGAAACTAAATAGGAGTGTAGATTGGGTCGGTTCGGGCAATTTTGGGTTCACTTGGTTCAACATATCGAAAGGGAGTCATGGAGCAATCAAAGTTGTTTACGTGTGGTTTATAGGTCAGGGGTTTGGGCCGTGAAATCAATCATGGATGCTTGCGTAGGGTAGGCTCCCTACATTACACCGCCTTGTTGCACAAAAAAGAATTGAAACATACAATAGAAGAATAGAAGGGAAAAAAAAGTGAAAGACTAGCAGCTTAAATAACAGTGGATGTATTTTTTTTTTTTTTTGAGATAAAACAGTGGATGTTTCTTTTATATGGGATTCTTCGTCAAAGGAGAAATAGAAATGACAAAGACAAGATCCCAAGAAGAAAGAAATAAGGAACGTTGGCACCCTAAAGAAGAAAACTGAACACTTCCATCAAAGTGGAATTCAAACTCCGTTGTCAAAGATGACGCCCTCATACAGCTTAGTGTCAAGTGTCAACTAGTGCTCCCCATAATCATTATTGTGACTGTGGGTGCCATGTTATTTATACATCCAAAATTTTGACAATTTCTACATATAGAAAGATTCTTTACCGAGCTCACAGGTTCTGGTGCACCTCAACCTCTATAGGTGAGTCCACCTCTGATCACCACCCTTTTCCCCCTATAGTTCTATCCTTCTTTTGGTTCTTTTTAGTAGCAAATGAGGTCATGAAAAAATAGACCAGATGACACAACAGTAGTCCTAATGATCCCCTCACCCCCCGCTAGATCAAATGGGTTTACAAAACTATTATGTATTCATGTGCTCAATGTTTCATCCACAAACTAAATAAGAGCTTTATGAGTGGAAATAGCTACACTGTGACTTCACATAAATATATAGCTTTGAAATAACCATCAGAAATCTCACAAGACTCAGAAACATCAAAAGACCCAACATCTTGTACGCATTAAGTATGTAAAGTAATCTGAGGTTAACATTTTGAAGTTACCAAGCAAAGTGGCTTTTCAATCTGAATATTTGACACATGATGGCTGCCTCCTGCAGCAATCAGTATAGTGTCCCCAGGCCTGAACAGCATCCATATATGAAGCCAGCTTGTAAGACGAAGATCAGAACAGAGAAAATAAAATAAAATAAAAATGCTAACCTTGCAGCAGAGACGGCCATCTCAATGTTCGGATAGACTCCAGGCTGAGATAAATCCTTCACAGCACGGTCTACTCGCAACCAAAGCCGAGGATGGCATGCCAAGAATCGCCATCTGTGGCAAACGAGGGCGGTGTTATACCGATCTGCAACTCAACAGCAAGTTGTGACAGAAAAGAATCACATAGCACTATAAATGTGGTCTATAGTAAAATCTAAAAACAGCTGGTTGGAGCATGCTAGAAAAAACGAAGCACAGTGCAAATCCAAATGAATCCCCAGCCCATATAAACAAAATTAAAAAGTGATAAGACACAAATGACCACCGACACCCACAAGAAGTTGTAAAACTAAGAATGAAATTGATCTCGTTTCTGCTAAACCAATACATTAAAATAGCTTTAACAGTGTACTGGTGCTAAAAAACCACTACTCAGTACTCACTGCCTTTTAGGGATTATGAGTGCACAAGCTTTTCTATTATTTTCTCCTTTTAACAAAGTAATGGTAAGAGCTCTTAAAATTCATTGGCCACAATAAGACAGCTTGCACTATCCAAACCTTGAAACAGAAGTAGATGCATATGGTGAGCTGTTCAATAATATGCCCCTACACCAACATTGAGCTAACAGGTTAAGGTTAACCTTGCCTGATCAATTGCCTGAGCTTATAAAGCAACAAGGATATTTCACACAAAGAATATAGAGAATGGAGAAAAAAAAGTAAAAGAAAGATGAGTATACATTCAGGTTATTGCGGCAGCTGGTGAATAAAAATACAGAAATCTATAGTTATCTTTCTCAAAGAACCAATAGAAAACGAGAAGTTGAGCAACAAACTTACAGGAAAAATCAAGTTGTTCTCTTGTTTAAGTGCTTCAAAACCTAAAATTCAGCTATTTTGGACGGAAATGGGGGAAAGGCATAAATACCTCCTTAACCTATAGTCGGAATTTCAGTTGCACACTTTATTTGTGCAGGTTCAACAATTTTAGAATGGAATTAATAACCACCTCAGTTGATGAGCTGTCAACAAGGTTGAATGTACACCCTTAACGGCGTGTGAGAAGTGAAATTAGATACCCAAAACTGCTCTTTGTTGGCCATGTGAAGTCGAATTTTTGGCAGCCATTTTCAATCCTTTGAAGCCTTAACTTTATAACAATGATTCTGAAATTGGTTTTTGATTGAAGAGGTAAATCATTTCGGTGCGAATCGTAGTCTTATTATATAGGCTTTTACATTTTTTTAAGCAAATAAACTACCAACTAAGCTCAAAATTAACTAGGATAAAGTCCATCAGGCCTCAATGCACAGAAAAATCCAATCTTTGCAACTTTTTATTGAGTTGGGTATTGTAAATCAACTATGACGAGAACAATTAAGGGAATTATCTATTAAGATGCTAAATACGAATAGGACTGAGAGACCCAAAAAAGAAAAACAAAATCGATCTTTTGTAACCTTGAAATGATGAAAATTAAGAACTTGGTTTTGCAAATTTTGAACCAAAGAAACAGTAAATTTAGCTGAAACTTGAAAAGTGTTTCAAAAGCAAAGGAAATGATAGAGAACTTTGTTTAATACCTGGAATTGGGGAGAGAAAACTGAAGATATGCATGAGGCAGCCATCATCAAGTCTGTTGATAAGAGAAAAATCAGTGGAAATCTTAGAGATTCGCCTCCATTTCCGCTTCTGTTCCTCCATTCAATTTGGGTTTTTTTTTTCTTCTGAAATCTGAACAAGAAAGGATGATTTTGATGATGAAGAAGACCCGACAATGCTCTTCTTCAGTCTTCATCCATTGTTGGGCTTGAAATTGGACTTGAATAGCATCAAATCAAAGCCCAATCAAGGGTATCATAGTCTTTTTGGATAGCTATTTATTTTTGTTTGAAGAATTTAACTTAAATAGTGGTCCACCTAAAAGATTATGGGAAAATTACGCAAAATGACAAACATCTAGAGTATATTATGTAAATTTTTAATTCGTGGCTACACTTTCACAAATTTTTGCTATTTGATTTCCTAATTGTATAAATTCAGGATTTGTATAAATCGATCTCTAATTATATAAATCCAAAATTTATATAATTCAGTTTCTGATTGTATGAATACATAATTTGTATACGCTCACCCTAGCTGTATTTGTATACGATTTATGAAAATTCATAATAAATTATCCCGTTTGTATATTGGCAAGCAAAATATGCAAATGGAGTTCTGGAAAATTTCTCAAAGTATAAATACATAATTTGTATATTTGAAAGAGAAATATACAAACTGCAACCTCCATCTGTATATGCTTACCCTGTTTGTATATTTGCAAGTGAATATACAAATCGACAAGCGAAATCTACAATATGCAGCCTTCATAGCAAACAGAACTATAGCTATAGAGCGCAATTACTGAAATTATAGCTATAGAGCCTTATTATGTCAATTATCTTTGCTATTTCAAAAAAATTCTCAAAGATTATACCATGGATGTATAATATATGTATAAATTCATGTATAATATGTGTTTGATCGTCTATAATCTATGTATACCTGCTAGGAAAGTAAATGGTAAATTTATCCGATTATTCGTACAAGGTTTGAGTGGAGGGAATAATATAAGACCAAAAGTCTCAAGGATGTTTTGTAGAGCCCATTGTCCTTATGTCCACTCCCAAGGATCCCCGTTCTCGAGTCCTGAAAAAGACACCGATTAGAGACGAAGTTACATTGGAGTTCAGACTTTTTTGTTAAGGAGTGAAAGCCACTTGACGGTAAGGAGAGGAATTCACAGACAAGAGATTAAAAAATGAAACATATAAAAGAGAATCCAAGGATAAGGGCGAGATGGTTTTCTTTCACAGTACCACTCCCAACAATGAAAGTTTTAGCTTACCCAATTAAAAATCCCTAAATTCTTATAAACACTTCCAAATAATTAACCAACTAATAATACGTCTCATTTTATACAAAATTTAAGACAACTATTCTATTCCTTAATATTGATCTTGGTAAAATTTATCTTTACCAATTTGTCCTTTACCTTCAATTGATTTGTCTCTCTTTTTCAAACTCAGTCACTAACGACCCTATCCAATACTAATGGGTTTTGAAAATCTGGGATTGAAAAAAGTAATTAAACTTTGCTTTGTTGCCTAAAATTCAAATCACTTAAGTTGTAGGTTTTTTTGTAACATTTTGATTGTTGTTGTTTGAAATTGAGTGATGCATTCGATTACTGATTTGAGAGTTGAATCGTGAGATATTCAAAGTTTCAAACATGAGTTTTTGAATATGAGTTTTTGGAATTGTTTCCGGTTAAGTGTTGTTTCAAAAGTTTGGGTACATACTAAGAATGTTACGTACAAATTTGGGGTGATTTGGTGTAGATTAGAGGTAGTTTTGGGAAAATATCCAATGGCAACATGCGATTTATCTATATATATTTATGTATCCTTATTGTATAACAGTATGTCATGTGTATATCTTGCATATGCATATGTATATTATGTGAATTAGTATTATATATACATGATACAAGTGATACACATATGATATACACGTGTCAACATGTTATATTATATAGGGAAAATTACGCGGTTAAGCAAACTTATACTACTTAATTACTCATCATAGCTATAGTTTGCTATAATTACCACTCACGACTAACATTATACATTAATTACGCAGGCTGACTTCAAGTTTGTATAATTAGCCACGTTTGTATATGTATAATTCGCTAGAATATACAAATACATATACAATTATCTAACCTTTATACATATACAATTCACTTCTCTCCCACTCTCTGCCCTCTCTCGCTCGCCTCTCTCCTCCCTCTCCCAATCTCGCTCGCCTCTCTCCTCCCACTCCCAATATCGCTTGCCATATATACAAATACATATGTATAATATACAATTATCTAACCTATATACATATACAATTCATCACCTTTCTCCCACTCTTTGCCCCCTCTCTCTCGCCTCTCTCCTCCATATAACATGTAGCTACGAATTATAATTATCAAACTATAGCTATGGAGAGTAATTAAGCTATTTTTGAGTGGCTATATGTGAAAGTTCCCCTATTATATATAGATGTTTTCTCCAAATTGATGTCCAATATCTATAAATTTAGAAATTATTGAGGGCCAACAAGAGCATAGCTTATTTTGATATTTATGTTGGCTATTTTTTTACTATACTTAGGGTATCGACAAAACTTCAGGGTTTGTGATTCACAATAATATTGTTTCATTTTGACATTGATAGTCTTGTTTGATTAGACTATGTTCAAAGTGATGTTCTATTACTATGTGTTTGTGATCACTATTTGTTTAGGCTAAAAGTAATTTTATAAATAAGAAAATTCTTTGAAGTTTTTTAAATAAACTCAAGATCAAGTTAATGTTGTCCAAGTGAGAGTTTGTTAATTGTTTTTTAAAATCAAACATTGACCAACATTAATTTAATTATTTTGGTTTTATAAAATAGGCTAAATAAATATAGTTCGTATAAATATGATTTGGCCCTCTAATTTGTTAGATTACTTGTTAGACATGAATTACTTATAAATTGGTATGGACTGACAATAGTGTAGGTTATATTGGATACCTAATAAAATCTATTACGAGGAAGCTTATTAGGTTAAGACATTATGTCTATAAATAGAGAAATTTATCAAAACAACAAACATTTAGTATTAAATAGGACTCCATAGTTATAATTTGCTTAATTATAGATAATAACAAAATGTTTGGGGCTCTATAACACTTATCTCCTCCATGGTTTAAGATGATACGTTTACCTCCCTTATTTTGATTTTTTTGTAACTATTGTTTAATATAAAATAAATATAAATTAATTACGATTTGACAATTTTACCCTTCTGTATATTAATTTCTTCATATTAGCATACACTATAAAAAATAATTTATTTAATTAATAAATTAAAAATAAACTAGGACTCCTTTATTTAGAGTAAAATTTATGTAAACAAGTACTCCTTTATTTTGAGAAGTACCTTATTCCCAAGAAATTGTTATAACATGAATCTATTTGATAATTCACATTAGTGACGGCTCAAGCTAATTAATGGCCTAAAGTCAAAACTAAATCGGATTCTAACTTTTAATTTTTATATATGAGATTCAAAGTTATTTCTTTCTTTTTAATAACAAAACTTTATTTTTTCTATGATTTTAAACTATATATATATATATATATACACACACATTGTTTAATCTTGTGGTCTTAAACCTATTATGTGGAAGTTAAATTTAAAAATTGATCCAAAAAAAGAATCATTTTTTAATGTTTCCAAACAAACTAAAAATAGACAAATAAATTTAAAAATATAGTATATTTTTTTTGTTAAAAAAAGCTTATAATAATTTTATTAATACTTAAACAAAATAGGGCCTAAGGCCTATGCCTAATTTTTAAAGGCATTGAGCCGCCTCTGATTCAAACTCATCTCATAGGAGTAGGTTTTTTTATGTTGAAACATGAGCCTTCTTACCACATACCATTTAACAACATCCATCATTTCATTCAAATGTTGTCCTTTTAGTTTAATCCTCAATTTTTTTCCCCTTTAGGAAATTTTGTCCAATTTTTTATATACCGTTTAACGACATCCATCCTTCCATCCAAATATTTCCCTTTTAATTTAATCCTCAATTTTTGTTGCTCTTTTGGAAATTTTACTCAATTTTTTTTGTTCTTTTAGCTCCGAACTCCTAATAAAACTGTTCATTTTAGACCCCAAAATTTTGAATCTCAAGTTTTTTTTTGTTTTTTTTAATAGTTTAATTTATGTATTTATTTTCACTTAGACAATATTGAAATTTATAGAAAAGAAAAAAGTTCAATTTTTTTTTTTAAAAGGAAAAAGGGTCCACCTACTTTTAATATTAGAAGTATTTTAAAATTTTAAAATTAACTGCTACAATGTTCATATTAATAATAAAAAAAAATTATATAATAATATCCCAGATAACATATTAAAAAGATATCACCAAACATCATATAAACTTAAATTAGTACTTACCTATATAAGTAAAGAAATTGATATTATTATATTAAATAATAGTATGTGCGAAAAAAAAAATGCTTCATTAAGAAAAGCATGTACATCATATTTGAAAAGTGTAACATTAGTTTATGCAATATACTTGAGTTTATTATAAATATAATTTATGGAAAGTTTATTCATATTAAAAATAAAAAAAATAAAAAATATATAATGGTAAAAGTTAGTTGATACTTTTTTATTTTAAAAAGTAAATAATGAATGTCAAGACAATTTTCATATGTCGGTTTTTTTTTGTTTGTTTTTCTATCCGGTATTCAAAATTCATACAGGAGCTGACTAAATTCGGATCGAGCAATACATATCCCTCGTTTGAAAATAGTGCTTTCAACATGATTTTTTTCATACCAATGCTCCAACATCGATTCTTTTTCCCTAATGTTTTGATAGTGCTTGTTTTGATGATATTTCACAGTTATTGGTTTAATTAAGAGAAAATTAATTCATGATAGAGTTCAAAACTGTTTTAACATCTTATTAATACTTTACTTGGCAAATGTTTAGGTTATGACTTAAGAATATTTCATATTTCATATTTCATATTTCATATTTTTTCACTATTACAACAACAATAAGTCAATAACTATCCAATTTAGCCTACAAGCATTATAATCCTACCTTGTCAATAGAAAGTTTATCCCTACAAGTATTATCTGGAGAACAATAGAAATTGTTTGGGAAAGATTCTTTGGCACATAAGTAATAGTACGATAATAAGAAAATAGAGACATATAAGACAACAAATAGTAATAGAAAATTAGGAGTGAGAAATACAAAATGGTTGTTTTATAACAAAAAATCAAGTAGGTAAAGCAACCATAGTCGAAGACTCATCTGATTATATCATTCAAAATACTTAAGTTGCGACTCTTCACTTTTTTTGTCGTATTTATGTCAGATTCTCCAAAAATCCACTAGTTTTATATTTTTGGAGAATCTAACACGTATCTATTGACAGAGTTCGAGCAACATAACCAAAAACATGAACAAATATAAATACCTTCAAACATGTAACTTAGGTTCAATCTTGAAGTTTAACCAATGCAAAACACAAATCAACACCCTTTCTAAATGCCCACAATTGCACCTTAGTATCACATTCCAAATTATTCCTTCTTACAACTTCATTCCAATATGTCACCAACACATAGCTCAAACTTACTTTCCCATTATCTTTGTTCATAAACCATTTTCTCAGATTAATTTCACTTATTCGACGTGAAGGCTCAATCAACATCACCTTCATCTCACACATTTTCCCCCCATTACGCGTGTTTAAATGCGCGTCTTCTTCTGGTTCAAGAAAGCTATTACTCATCTGTTTTTGCGGAATTGAAAACCTCCCTTCTTCTGGTTTAACATCAGTCTTGAATAGTGTTTTTTCGATAACCAATTTAACTGATTCAAGTGAACCCCCATTGCATATAATCAGATTCTTGAATTCAATATCCAATTCTCTGTTCATTATTGAATTTCCTCTGTTTTCCACAGCTTTCTTGATTATTGATTTTTCGCAGCCATTATTATTGCAGATGAATTTTTCAGTAACTTTTCTTGGCCGTGTTTTTGACATTGATCGTTTCCTCCTTGAGACGACGAAATCAAGAATTGGTTTTTCTTCTTGATGATGATGTTGTTGATTCATTAACATGGATTTTAACAAGAACACTTCACATACAGCTAGCAAATAGTCCATTCGAGTCTACACTCAGCATTGTGTAAACCATTGCAAAAGATGAGATGAATTGAAAAAATAAATAAATTATATACAATAAGGAGTTTTTCTAAACCCCCAATTCTGGTAAGAGAAGACTACACAAAGTTGTGGAGAAGAAGGAGTCTTAAGAATGAGGAGAGAGAAACCTGATTCCGACGAGTTTTATGAGAGAGAAACCTGATTCTCTTCTAACGAGTTTTATATATATGAAGTTAAGTTATGGTGATATTATTTCTGAGGAAAGGTTTGGTTTATTGAATTTAAAATAACATAGATTGCATAATTTCTAAGAATAAATTGTTTTACAAAAATATTTTTCATAAATGTAAAATTTGTGAAAACTGATGTAATAAAAGGATTTGAGGGAGTATTTTTGCCAAATTAACATTTTTAAGGTATATTAAAAATTTATTTCAAAATTATCTCCATTTATACATCACACCAAATAGTATTTAAATTTTCAAATTTTAGGAAGGGAAAAGGCTCACTATGTCCTCCGTTGGCTCATCTATGCAATTTTTGTTTGAGAAAAAGTTTACCCATGCTATTAGTGTTAACTGAAATAGTATAGATGAGTCAAACTTTTAATGAATGACATAGATGAACCTTTTTTTCAAAGATCAATGACATATTTGAGCATTTTACTTTTAAAAAATAATTTAATTAACGACGTTGCCTAATTATAATTAACCACATATAAAAAACGTTTTGCAAAACCAAAATTATTTTCAGTTAACAAATAGTAGCATAAATGAGTCTTTTCTCAAACGGAACTAGTAGACTTAAAATTAAATGAATGGAAGTGATCTCAAAAAGGCCCGCAATTGCTTGGAATTAATGCATATGTAGCTAATGATATGATATCGTGGGGGAAAAAAGATACATACATAATAATGTAATATGAGCCTAAATAATGAAACGATAAATTCATATTTAATGTAATTATGTAAAGCACATTAAACATAACAATTGAAAGAAACACAGGTTAGAGAAACGTAGTACAGAAATGAAACCATATGCCAATAGTGAAAATTTGTAAAAATACAAAGCTCTAAATGAGGTACTTGTATCAAGTATAACCAAGTAAATCATAGATCAAAACCTCATGCTACGAAATCGCATATCCAGAACGCTGATTTCAAATGTTCAAACCCTCGGGATAATCTGAACTATTCGGAATCAAACATATCTAAGAGCTTGGAATGACAGTCAAGTTCCTTCCTTGCATCGGATAGAAACTTTCCTCGATCATAAATTTCCTACTCAATAAGTATGCACGTCGAGAATCACCAGTAACCTATGGATTGGTGTTTCTGAAATGCAGCATATCAAGGTGCAAGCTTGAACCTTCAAGCTTTAATTCCATAGTCTTAGTTGACAGTAAGGACAACAATCTTTTTAGTTGTAAATACAGGACCACCATTTCCTTGATCGAACAATGTGATGATAAGCTGACCGGAATGTGGTACCAAATTGGTGAATCATTGAAATGCATGACAAGTCCAGAGGAGCTAGAGCTTCATAAGGCTTAATTACTTGTGAGGAAAACTATTCATGACGAATAAAGCTGAAGGACGATCAAGAAAAATTGTGATTACTTAACTTTAGATGTTGAACAATTGGTAAAGCTCCTCATCTTCGAGAGCGAAAGATCTCCTTAAGGCCCAATACGTCTATGAAATCCACCTTTCTTCAGGCTTTCTGAATCACTCTTAGTTTAGCACTCCGGCTTCGAGGATTCAGTGTTTCCTCCTTTTCAGATGGTGTTATGGGTCTTTTTGTAAGGATAGTTCCATTTTGCCCTTGTATCACCTGTTTAATCCATGCTTCTTCTTTAACAGTATCCAGATTAATTTTCCTCAGCTCACGTAAGCGCTTCCCTTCTTCATCTTCAACCCCACCTCCATCAACTTCACTGCAGTTCATAATATTGAGAAATGCCTGCTTTACTATTCTGTCCTCCAAACTGTGGAATGAAATTACGGCAAGCCTTCCACCAGAACTGAGAGACTCAAAGCAAGCACGGATGGAATCCTCCAAAGTTATGAGTTCATCATTAACAGCTATCCGTAAAGCCTGAAAAACTCTTGTAGCCGTCTTAATCCAACCTTGCCTTCCTGCTTAAGCAAGTATCCAAAGTATAATCACATTTCTCATTTCCACAGACAAGAATGTGCAGAAGATCATTAAGTATGAAAAAGTACTACTACACCAATTCCCGCTAGTAATGGTTAAGAAATTCATAAAATTTTAGACAAATTTAAAATATGAATAGCGACAAAGCCACCTAGAACTGAAAATCACCTTTCGTCCTAGAAGTTGAATTCTGAATAAGGTCTACCAGCTCATTGGTAGAATGTAACCCTCCATGTAGACGAGCCTTAACAATTCTGTTTTGAAGAGAGTACCAATTGCTTTCTTCTCCATATTCTCGCAGAACTCGCCCTACTTCATCAGCTGGCCAAGAATTCAATATGTCTTCAGCTTTTAGAGTTGCCTGTCACAGTCCTGTGTCAGTTAATCAAGGAAACCTCTATGAACATTTTCTCCACATCTATGAAAGATATATAAGAAAATATAGAATGAGAAGTGTTTGCTGAATCAGATGTCTTGACGTTAGACAAATAGTGACATCAACAACGAAAACTTAATAGGATGCGATCGTGATAACTGATAATTGCTATAAAGCTTCCTTATAAATAGTTAGTGTGTGTAGTGACTAGTTGTATTCAAACATATCCCTACATTTAGAAAATAAGTCTTAAAATGTCTTCTTGGAATCCATTTTTCTGGAAAAGAGGTCCGATTACATATCAGCCCGGTGATATTTTTTAATCAATGGGAAGAATATGGTTATTGGAACGCGAATTTGAGTACTCACTCAATCCGGCAGATCCCTATATCGACGAATACACCCGTTTCATGAGGAGAGAATGGAACTACCGTGTTGCAAAAGCACATAATTTGGAGATAGACACATATGTCGTCCAAAACGCCGTGCAATTCAAATGTTATAGAATCTCGTGAAGGAGACAACCAAGTTGTGGGAAGTTGCACGACTTAAATAATGAAAGGGAATAAATTTCCTTGTCTCGTCATGTCAATGTGAAATGAACAGATGTGCAGATGTTTTCTTCTTATAAAGTGTGGTACCGTACATGCCTTACATCAAAATGAATTGATGCAAGGCGTGTAGGCATTCACACATTCACACCTTATAAGAAGAAAAAAAATCAGTGCCAGCTAAGGCGTGGAGCTTGTACCACCTTACAAGGTGTGATGCCCTTCACGCCTTAGCAATGACAATTAATGGCCCCGTTAACATTTATAGAAGGCGTGGGGCAGTACTCACCTTTGCCTTTTTGGTTCGTTTGTATTTTTAGTTACCCCTTTGGAATTTTGAAGAAAAAAAAGAGTTGTCCTTTAGGCTCCGGACTCCCTTTTAATCCTAGCCACAAATTATTTTTGTGCAAAAGAATTATTTCATTCACCCCATTCATTTTATAATTCAGTTCCAGAAAACCAGTAATCTCCCATTAATCATTAGCTGACAATTTTACCATTGAGTACTCCCCACTTCCTGTTGCTCAGTACAGTATATCTGCTACTAAAATGATATCCAAGCTACCTTTTCTTTGTTGAACTGCTTTTAAAGTTGTCTAAAGACCTAGAACCCACCTTTATGATTATTACCCACAAGTTTCACAAATGTACAATGCATCATATAATTGTCGACCAACTACAAAATGATATATTCATCAGTTAAGATTAGAAGGATGGATGACATATACAAAAAAAGATGACTTTTTTAAGTATATTTGATGTAGAAATTGACCAACATTAACCAGAGGAATACAATCCCAAAATCAGCATAGTACCAACTAGTAACCATGAATCTCATAGAATTTTAGCATTAAAGCAACAACAACAACAACCCAGTGAAATCCCACTAGGTGGGGTCTGGGGAGGGTAAATAGTACGCAGACCTTGCCACTACCTCGTGGAGGTAGAGAGGCTGTTTCAAAGAGACCCTCAGCTCAAGAACATCAAATCTAAGTGACAGGAGAGATATATGCAAACATAACAGCCAATACAAAAGATAGCGTATAATCAACAAATGAGACAATAACAAGAAAGATATAGGGAGTGAAACACGGTAAACAGCAAAAGGCTAGGACTGCTCCAAACGCTAACAACCCAAACCCTCGCAAGGGAAGACAACCCGCTAACCCTACTAACCTTCAACCTTAATAC
>JAJOOR010024156.1:0-14610 GCA_036250505.1 Solanum acaule | reverse complement strand
TAGGGGGTAATTTTTTATTATCTTTTTGAAAAAATAGATTTTTTTTTGTTTTTGGAAAACAAAAAAATTTATGGTAGGTTGGTGGAAGGTGGGGTGGGGGTGCCCGGGGGAGGGGGTAATTTTTTTTTTTAAAAAAAGAATTTTTGTTTGTTTTTTGGAAAACAAAAAAAAATTATGGATCGGTTGGTAGATGGTGGGGGTAAATTGATGTCAAGAAGTCCCAATTCACTTGGTCAAGGAAATATGGAGAGGTTTTAAATGGGTTAGAACCATTTTACCCAAATCATATTTGACCAAATCCATATTTACTCATATTCTATTTGGGTGGATAGTAATCCAAACCATTTTTGCTCAATCCATATTCAATCCATCCAAATCCGATCCAATCCAACCATTTGCCACCCCTACTCAAACATGTCTTTTTATTTTTCACCAAGTAGCTAAAGGCATTGATAGATGAATATGGTTAATTATCTACATATTGAATTTAGTGCATTTGATTACTAGGTAACCCTTCAAATTCTTCAGATACTTTTAGTTAAGGTATCAACTACTTGATCTCTTGAGCTTATGTAACATTCATCCATATCCTTAGAGGCAACTCTCTCTGAAAAAAGGAAAATCCAATATGCTTCGTATGAGCATGAAAGATTGAATTGGCAGTAAGATAAGTATTAATAAGTTGTTACACCAGAGCTTAGGAGGTTTAGGCAAAGGAATGTGTAATTCTTGTAAAAGATATTGTAATTATGTAATCTCAGCTGTAGCAGCAACTAGATCTCGATATTCGAATTCAGTACTAAATTCGTGCAACAACTATTTGCTTCTTGGAACACCACGATACCAGATTAGGCCCTGGGACAATACAATAACCATGAGTGAATTGTCGATCATTAGGATACCTTGCCCAATCCGCATCAGAGAAGCCATTGACAACTAGTGTCGGAGATTGTCGAAGTAGTAAACCAGGATGCATAGTCCCTTTCAAATAATGTATCACACGCTTTATCACTTGAAAATAAGTAACAATAGGAGAATGCATAAGCTGACATAATTTGTTAACAGAATAGGGTACATCTGGTCTATTAAAGTTGATGTATTGAAGAGCCCTGGCTAGACTTTGGTATAACGCTGGATCTTCAATGGGAGTGCTTCCATGCTTGGATAATTGCAACCCACTAACCATAGGAGTTAAAATGGGTCGTGCACCATTCATATGAGCTCTCTGTAAAATGTTTATTATATATTTGGTTGAGATAATACTAAACCAGTAGGAAACACCTAAAAAATAATGCAAGTCTCCTAAATCTTTCACAGAAAAGTTAAAGGACAACTTCAGAATGAGAGTACTTGTGAATTCAGTGGAACTTCCTGTCACTATAAGGGCATCCACATAAACCAACACTATAGTAATGTTGGAACCACATGAATGAATAAACAACGAAGTATCTGACTTTGAGCTACTGAAGCCAAGACGGAGTAATGTTGAACTGAGCTTCTCAAACCAAGCCCTAGGGGCTTGTTTGAGACCATACATCGTCTTATGTAAACGACACAAATGATTAGGAAACTGTGGATCAATAAATCTAGTAGGTTGAGTCATATATACCTCTTCTTGTAACTCGCCATGTAAAAATACATTTTTGACGTCAAGTTGGCGAAGAGACCATCTTTATTTTTGTCTTGTGCAGGATCGGACAATGGGGAAGGTCCTATTGGAAGGTAGACTTGAAGATGGCCTCTACAAGCTTCTCTCCATTGGCAGATCTGATTTGTGCTCATTCAATAAACCTTGAGCTTTTCTAATGTAACTATATACAAATATTTTAAATCTGCCCATCCTTAATTAGGATTGATAGATATCCTAACATGCTACATTAATTAACCATGAAGTAAAGTTTTGCCAAGTTTAGTTGGGATATAACTGATTGCAAAAGAAGCTTGCCTTTTTCATATTTCTTCTTCAACAAACAGATAGCGGGGAGAGACAGAGAATTCTAACAATATTCATCCTACGTACAAAATATCTTTATCAACTATTCCATCCGTTTCACAAAGAGTGATCTGGTTTGACTTGACACGAAGTTTTAGAAAATAAAGAAACTTTTGAATCTTGTGATCCTAAATTAAAGTTAGGTCAAATGTACTAAATTGCCCTTCAATCTTGTGGCTTTAAACATGCCACGTGGAAAGCTGAAATTAAAACGTTACCAAAAAAGGAAAGGTCATTCTTTTTGAAACAGACTAAAAAGAAAAGGAGGTCATATTTTTGAAACGGGGGGAGTATTTAATAACCCTGTCCTTGTATGTAGTTAGAAATAATATCTCAAATGGTCATTCAATTATAGATATTTTATTTACTTACAAAGTCACTCAATCTATTTAATTAATTTTTTCAATAAAAGGTGTTGACATGTAATTTTTATTTAAAACAAAAAATTTGAAAAATAAAAATAGGTTAGTTATGATCTGTATAGACGGATCAATCATTTAAATGATATTTTTTTATTTCTTAAAATTTAAAGAAAAAATTAGTTAAATAGGTTGAGTGACTTTGAAAGTAAAATACCTATAGTTGAATGTTTTCTGTGAAATATGTTCATAATTAAATGAGTTCTAAATTAAAATCTAAATTGAGGGATTTTTTGTGAGAATAATTTATAATTGAATGAATTATAAGTTAAAAATCAATGTTGAATGACTTCTTCTGTGATAAAGACCTCATACTTGAATAACCTAACCCACTCTAGTTACCTAGACTTCCAGCTATAATCCGATAACTTCTGAGCTGGTTTTGTGGCCCTTTTGCTCCTTTTGATTGGATCCTTTACAACTTCCTTAGCTGGCCTAATTTGATCACCGTGTTATAGTCCATACAAATTTTATAGAATTTTTTTAGTATTCAATTTTTAACTTTGTTGAATTTCACTTTTAAATAAATATGATTATTGATGATTTATATTTGGAAATTTTGCAAAAATATACTCCTCTGTCTTTAATTAATTGTCCACTTTTGAAATGGCATACCTATTAAAAAAACAATGAATGTCATAGTAAGTTCGTTATTTTACCCCTATTAATTATGAAGTGGTGAATTAAAAACTTATAATTTTCAAGAAATTCTACATTTTTAAAGTAATTAATTGAAGGTATAATAGGTAAAAAGAATTTGTCCTTTCTTAATTTATCAAAATTAACAAGTAATTAAAAACAACTAAAAAAAGAAGAAATGGACAAGTAATAAGAGGGAGTACACGGGAACACAAGTATGTAATCATATTTTTGACTATTTGGAGATAAAAATATCAATTAGAACACTTTATTAGGAGTTGAGATGTTCAATTAGAGCATGATTTCATTTGAGTGTCTAAATTGAACATTGTTCTCTAAGGATAAGGGGTGATTTAATTTGAATATCTAAATATTTTGAAAAGAATTTCAAGGTAGCCAAAATTGGCAATTTTATTAGTTGAATGACAAAAAGATAAGGCAATCAAGCTTGTAACCACACAATTTCTGTCCTACCTAAGATATAATTGAGTCCAAATATTCTTTGATTTGTACTCAATACTACTTAATTTGTAAAACAAAAATGGAGTATTTTCTTCTCGTTCCTCTGCTTGTCTTCATTTACTTTCTTCATCAGTGGTTCTTTAGCCCTTCAAACACCAAATATAAGTTATCACCACCATCTCCAACAAAGCTTCCAATCATAGGCAATCTCCATCAACTTGGATCGCTTCCTCATCGTTCTCTCCATAAACTATCCAAAAAATATGGTCCACTCATGCTACTTCACTTTGGCAGTAAGCCAGTTCTTATTGCTTCCTCTGTCGATGCTGCTCGTGATATCATGAAAACTCACGATCTCGTTTGGTCAAATAGACCTAAATCTAGCATGGCTGATGGACTCTTTTATGGCTCCAAAGACGTGGCCTTTAGTCACTATGGTGAATACTGGAGACAAATTAGAAGTGTTACGGTGCTTCACCTTCTGAGCCACAAAAGAGTCCAATCTTATCGTCATGTGAGAGAAGAAGAAACATCAAACATGATTGATAAAATTAGGCAAGAGTGTGATTCAGTGATAGATTTGAGAGATGTTTTAAGTGGTATGACTAATAACATAATCTGCAGAGTGAACATAGGAAGGACATATACTGATGGGGAAAGTGGAATAGCTGTTAAGGCTCTCCTAGGAGAACTTCTTGTACTGGTAGGTACTTTTAACATTGGGGATTATATTCCGTGGCTTAAATGGATCAATAAAATCAATGGTCTGGACAGCAGAGTGAAGAAAGTAGCTAAAGATTTGGATGCATTTCTAGAGAGCGTGATTGAAGAACGCGTGACTAGGAACAAGAAAGCAGAATACAGTGCCGGTGAAGCTAAAGATTTCGTGGACGTTTTGCTGGAAATTCAGAATGGAAAGGAGACTGGTTTTCCACTTCAAAGAGATTCATTGAAAGCTATCCTTTTGGTAAAAGTTCCCTCTTTAGTGTGTGTCTTGTTTTATTTTTTCTTTTAAGCATTTAGTTTAATTATAATTCGTACTATTAATATATTTACCATTTGACGGTCGTCCCAATTTGTGTTTCTTTATAATGCATAGGATGCATTTGTTGCTGGCACAGATTCAACGTATACAGTTTTGGAGTGGACAATGACAGAGCTTTTGAGGCATCCAAGAGTTCTGAAAAAAATAGAGGATGAAGTGCGAGCATTAGGGCAAGGGAAAACAGAGATAACAGAGGATGACTTAGGAAATATGCAGTATCTTAAAGCAGTGATCAAAGAGTCCCTCAGGCTTCATGCACCGGTTCCACTTCTAGTTGCTCGAGAATCAATGGAAGAAGTAAAATTACTTGACTATAACATACCTGCTAAAACTGAAGTCCTTATTAATGCTTGGGGAATCGGTAGAGACCCATTATCGTGGGATGATCCAGAGGAGTACAAGCCAGAAAGGTTCTTGAATAGTAATATTGATGTGAAAGGACTAAACTTTGAGTTGATTCCGTTTGGAGCAGGCAGAAGAGGTTGCCCAGGAATTCCTTTTGCTATTATGGTGAATGAGCTAGCATTAGCAAACCTCGTATACAAATTCAATTTTGCATTACCAAAAGGGATAAAAGGGGAGGATTTGGACATGACTGAATGCAATGGGCTCGCTGTTCGCAGGAAATCACCTTTGCTTGTGGTGGCTACTCCAAGTCCATGGTCTAGTTAATATTTTCACAATATGAAATAAATAAGTGTACCGGTCTATAAAGTTGTTGGGTATTTTTTTTGGTTTATCTTCTTCTATTCAAAATTTCCTGTTTTAATATGTTCTGTAGATAATACTATTAATATGCCAGCCAAAAACATCAAGCTATTCTACACGTATAAGACCAAAAGATGTGTTACTTGTTGACGTTTGATATTTCACCATCCAACTAAAGCTTTTCTATATTTAGATGGTATATAATTGATTGCAAAGAAGCCTTGTATATCAATTTGACAGTGTATTTTCCCCCTCAACAAGTGTGATATAATTGACGTGTGGGACTAATATTACATGGCCATAGATGTAAAATTCTGTCGAAATAACTATTTTCAATTGATGAATTCAAGGACCAAATTTGGTGTCCATCCCTTTCGAAGAAAAAAGAAAAAAAAAGGAAAAAAAGAAAAAAAGAAAAAGTCAAGAAATAAGGGGAGTAATTTCCTAGTCACCCATGTTTGGGAAATTACCTAGGAATATCACTTATATTTGTTTTAGGATCACAATATCATCCAACTTTACCTCTTTTCTACAAAATATACTTGACACAAAAAAAGCATTATCTCTCTCCTAATAGGATGTCATGTCACATTATTCTTTTTTTATTATTAACATTTTTTTAAAAAAATTTAGACAACCCATATTACCTAGTAAAAAAAATTACATAGCCCAAAAATTTCTACCCTAGTTCTGGGGGATTAGGCGGCAAATCCAAATATGAGCTCCTCCGATTCTTCAAAAAAATATGTGGCTTCCTCCGGTTTTTCAAGTGAGATAATGTTTTTATATGAGCACTAATGGGTAATGACACCTTTTTGTTGACTCCGGAGCCAAAAGGGCAACTTTTTTTCTTTAAAAAACAAAAACGGCACATCAAAAAAAAAATTAATCAAAAGGGCAAAATCTCTCCTGACGGAGCGATTTTGTTCTAACAAAAATTGACGCTAAAAGAAATAAAAATCACTGCCTTCGCAGCAATTTTCTCAAAAAAATATTTCTTTCTATAAAATCGCAGCTATAGCAGCGTTTTTATATAAAAAAAAATTAAAAAAGTTTTGAAGTTAAATCGCAGCTATAGCAGCAATTTTGTTTAAGAAATTAATTTTTTTTAAAAAAAAAATAAATCCTACCCTTGCAGAGAATTTAATAAAAAAAAATTTTAAAAAAATGAAGCTAGCGATTTTCATAAAAATCTTTTTAAAAAAAAATCTTTACCCTTTTAGAGCAATTAAAATGAAGATTAAAAAAAAAAAAAAAACTGAAAACCGCTGCCTCGGCAGCGATTTTTTCTTTAAAAAACTTATTTTTTTTTTTAAATGGCTGCCGCCGGAAATTTATGTAATTTAAAACTTGTTCTTTATGTTTTTTTTTTTAATTCCTTACCAAAAAAACGCTGCTATAGCAGCTATTTCACTTTTAATTTTTATTTTTTATAAAAACCCTGCTATAGCAACGATTTTAAAGAAATAATGGTTTTTTTTTTGAGAAAATCGATTTTTATTTCTTTTTACGGAACGGTGTCAATATTTTTCAGAAGAAAATCGCTCCATGAGGAGCGACTTTGTCCTTTTGATTAATTTTTTTTTTATGTGCCGCTTTTATTTTTTGAAGGAAAAAAAAAATGACCCTTTTGACTTCGGAGTCCCTTTTTGTTGATATTTTAATTCATTAGAGTAATAAGGTAACCATATTGTCAAACTACGAAGGATATAATGTTTTTAAAGAATTAAAAAAAATGTTAATAATAAAAAAGGAATTTTAAAAAATGTTGATAATAAGAAAGGAATAATGTGACATGACATCCTATTAGGAGAGAGATAATGTTTTTTTTGTGTCAAGTATATTTTGAGGAAAAGAGGTAAAGTTGGATGATATTGTAGTCCTAAAACAAATATAAGTGATATTTCTAGGTAATTTTTCAAATATGGGTGACTATCCAGGAAAATTACTCGAAATAAGGGAGGGGAAAAAGCACGTGCTAAAAATACTTGGCTGACAGGTTGTTGACAAATATGATGGGACAGTACTACATTTGAGATTAATGAGGTAGATTTTGGACTTTTAAGAGTTTTTTAAATCAAAGTAAAAAAGCAACTTCATATTTAAGCAAATTCAAACTTGAGCCCTTTGATTAAGAATAAAGACTATTTAGCACTACACCACAACGTTTATCAGTATTGCCTAACCTATTTGATTGATTACTTCATTAAAATTTGCTGTTATGATTATTGGCTATTTTAATTTGGAAATTTTGCAAAATTTACATGGGAACACATGTATGTAATCATATTGAACATTTGGAGATAATATATCTAATTAGAACACTTTATTAGGAGTTGAGATGTTCAATTAGAATAGGTAGGAATTTAAACAGAATTAAATGGAAGAAAGTGAATGAGGAGAAATAAAATGTCTCAAACATGTCTTTTTATTTTACACCAAGTATCTCAAGGCATTGATAGATGAATATGGTTCATTATCCACATATTGAATTTACTGCATTTAATTATTAGGCAACCCTTCAAATTGTTCAGATACTTTTAGTTAAGGTATCAACTACTTGATCTCTTGAGCTTATGTAACAGACATCCATATCCTTAGAGGCAACTCTCTCTCTCTCTCTCTGAAAAAAATGAAAATCCAATATGCTTCCTACGAGCATGAAAGATTGGATTGGCAGTAAGATAAGTAGTTGATAAACTGTCACACCAGAGTTTAGGAGGTTTGGGCAAAGGAACATGTAATTCTTGTAAAAGATGTTGTAATCATGTAATCTCAGCTGTAGCAGCAGCTAGACCTCGCTATTCGGATTTAGTACTAGATCGTGCAACTCTTTGCTTCTTGGAACACCACGGTACCAGATTAGGACCTAGGAAAATACAATAACCATGAGTGGATCGCCGATCATCAGGACACCTTGCCTAGTCCGCATCAAATAATGCAGCACTCGCTTTATCACTTGAAAATAAGTAATAGTAGGAAAATGCATAAATTGACATAATTTGTTAACAGAATAGGATACATCTGGTCTAGTAATGTTGATATACTGAAGAGCCCTGGCTAGGCTTTGGTATAGCACTGGATCTTCAAAGGTAGTGCTTCCATGCTTGGATAATTGCAACCCACTGACCATAGGAGTTAAAATGGGTCGTGCACCATTCATATGAACTCTCTGTAAAATGTTTCTAATATATTTGGTTTGAGATAATACTAACCCAGTAGGAGAAGAAGTAACATCCTCACCTAAAATATAGTCTCCTAGATCTTTCATAGACAAAGGACATCTGAATGAAAGTATTTATGAATTCAGTAGAACTTCATGTCCCTATAGGTCATCCATGTAAACCAACACAATAGTAATGTTGGAACCACATGAATGAATAAACAACGAAGTATCTGACTTAGAGCTACTGAAGCCAAGGTAAAGTAATATTTAACTGAGTTTTTCAAACCAAGCCCTAGGGGATTGTTTGAGACCATACATTGCCTTATGTTAACGACACACATGATTAGGAAACTGCGGATCAATAAATTTAGTAGATTGAGCCATATATACCTTCCTATTTTACATCCCCCCCCCCCCCCCCCAAATTATTCTCACTTACCAGACTTCTCCTAAAATTACAAAATACAAAAATAAGTGAGAAAATCATTTAACTCAATATGAAAAATAAGTATTTCTTTATTATACGAAGAAGAGGCGGAAGCAGAAAGATGAAACTGAAACTGGAGAAATAAATTCAATGGCATCTTTGAATGCCTGTGAAGATTATCTTCCTCAACAAGAACAATTACTACAATCAGTGGCGGACCTAGGATTTTCACAAAGTGCATTCAAGATATAAAAAATAAAACTAAAATGTGGCAACAAGGATTCAAACTCAGGTTGGCTGGGAAAATTGAACCCTCTTCACCACTCGGCCAAGGGTCACACTTGTATTAGTGGGGGGGTCAAAAGTTAATATATACATATAAAATTTTAAAAATTGATTAAATATATATATATATATATATATACGGCCAAGGGTCACACTTGTATTAGTGGGGGGGTCAAAAGTTAATATATACATATAAAATTTTAAAAATTGATTAAATATACATATATATATACGGCCAAGGGTCACACTTGTGTTGTGGCCCTTTTGCTCATTTTGACCGAATCCTTTTCAACTTCCTTAGACCATCACCAATTCCACTCTATTTTACTCTCAATTCTCTATATTTGGAGAGTAAAATAGAGGATTGGGTCTCCAATCACCCTCTAAAAAGCTCTCTATTCTCTATTTATAGAAAGGTAATAGTAGTTCTCCAAATTTGGAGAAATGTCATTCATCCTCTCTATTTCACTTTTTCATTAATTTAATATTATTTCTATTATTTGTAACTAACATATTATTTTTCATATATGACTATAAATTAAATTTCTAATATTCGTAATCCTTATTAAATGTAATACAACATTTTTAAAAAAAATATTTAATATATACTACTTTCATCCTGAATTAACAATATTTCAAATTTTTTTTTTTCAATTTTCGTTACTTTAAGAGATAATTTGATATTATTATTGATTTTCACTGTGAAGAATGCACAAAATTGAAATGATAAGATGGAAATTTTAATTTAAAAATACAATACATGACATAATAATTTAAATACAAGATAACAATATAGTACATAACATAATAATTTTAAAAACCACAAAAATAATTTAGTAATCCAGTAGGTCGATTTTAAATTTAACAATATTCGGAAAAAAATTAGTGTGATCTAGAGAATTGTTGTACTTATGATTGTGGTTGTGCTTGTTGATTTCTTCTTTTCAATTATTCGTAGTTGTTCTTTAAAATTTAAGAATAAAATATAATTTTATATTAAATAAAGAATTTGAAAAGTAAGAATTTATATTACATGAAAATTATATAGGGTGATTACTTTGGAAAAAAAAAGAACAGATATATATTATGAAATAAGAAAATGAAATAGAAATATAAATAATAATATAATATTGAGAAGAGAAAAAAGATTCTCTTTTAGGGACTAAAATAGAGAAATGGGTTGGAGTTGACTGTTTGAAAAAAAATAGAAAATTCTATATTTGGAGAGTAAATAGAGTGTAGAGTTTTCCAAATAATCATCCTATATAATTTTCATGTAATATAAAATTTTAATTTTTTGAATTTTTTATTTAATATTAAATTATATTTTATTCTAAATTTCTAAAGAACAACTACGAATAATTGAAAAAAGAAATCAACAAGTATAACACAATCACAACCACAACTTGTCTAAATCATACACTAATTCCCTTTTTTTTAATACCTACCGAATTACTAAATTATTGTTGTGATTTTGAAAATTATCATGTTATGTATTGTATTGTATTGTATTATTATCTTGTATTTAAATTATTATGTTATGTATTGTATTTTTAAATTAAAGCTTTTATCTTATCATTTAAATTTTGTGCATTCTTCATAGTGAAAATTAATAATAACATCAATTTGTATCACAAAGTGACAAAAATTAAAATAAATATTTAAAATATTATTAATTCATGATGAAAGTAGTATATATAAAATAAAATATTTTTAAAAATAGCTTTATATGACAAATAATATGTTAATTACGAAATAATAGAAATAATACTAATATAATATTCAAAAAGTGAAATAAAGAATATGAATAGTAGTTCTCCAAATTCAACTCTCTATAATTGGAGAGTAGAGGCTAAAATAGAGAGTGGTTGGAGAGGGCATTCTCTATTTTATTCTCCAAATATAGAGAATGAAGAGTAAAATAGAGTAGGGTTGGAGATGGTCTTAGCTAACCTAATTTGATCATCGTGTTATAGTCCATATAAATTTTATAGAATTTTTTTAGTAATTCAATTTTTAAATTTGTTGATTTTTACTTTTAGCATAATATGATTATTGATGATTTTTATTTGGAATTTTTGCAAAAAATGTAACGACTTGTTCCCATCGTTATAGAAAAGCCAATAGGGAAAGAATTGGGGCCAAAACACTTTTGAGTAGTGACTTGGAAAATTTTAGCCCAGTCCAGATTTGAACGAAATCTAAGTCAGGTACGGTCCCAATGGGGGATCTAATTATGAATTTGATCACATGAGTTGATAGCTAAGACGTTAAGGAGCCTGTACGGCTTTACGGAATTGAATTTGAGCGAGTAGAACTCCCGAAATTGATCTTAGCGTGAAGGGGTAGTTTTAGAACGTCAAGGTTTGAATACGTGTTGTGAAATGAGAGTTTGGAACTCGAATTCCGACTTTTTGTCTCCATGTAAGCCGTTGTGGCCAAATAAGGTTCGCCGTAGCGGGCCAGTCGCGAACTTAAGTCGGGAAAAACCCCAAAATCGTTATTTTCTGCAAACCTTTATTCTTGAGAGCTAGGAGACGACCCGGGGATATTTCTTGACATATTTCCACGACTTCTAACGCAAAAGGTAAGATTATTACTCCCCTAATTCGTTTTTCGATCCGTAGAACTTAGATTCTTGGGTAATTATCATTAGGGGAGGGTTTTGGCCTGAAATTAATGGTGGGAAAAGCCCTAATTGAACATTAGGATCTGGGTTAATAATTATGTTATTTTTCGGGTAATTTAGACCTTGTTTATTGATTCTTATGTAAATTACTCGTTTATAGACCAAGATCAAGCGGAAAGAATTCAGAAAGGGAAAACTCAAGTGTCTTAGGAGGATTCAAGCATGGTTTCGAGGTAGGTGATAATTTGATTTCTTGCTTGTGTGATATATGCCGGTAATTGCTTCATTGTATGCATGCATGTATGAGAATAAAGAATGTAAACCGAATCTAATGCAAATGAGTATATGTATATGAATAATTACATGCCATGAACCCATTACTTGATTGTATGACTATGAGTATTGTTCATTATAGATGTGATTGTGATTGTGGTTGTGCTGACTGGATCGGGTGTCACGTTCTGACACATATATTGGATCGGGTGTCACATTTCGACACATCTATTGGATCGGGTGTCACGTTCCGAAACATGTATATTAGATTGGGTGTCACGTTCCGAAACATGTATATTGGATTGGGTGTCACGTTCTGACACATATATTAGATCGGGTGTCACGTTCCGACACATGTATATTGGATCGGGTGTCATGTTCCGACACACTAACAGTTTGGATGTTGGTTCCATGAGAGGACCATTGTGATTATTACATCCATGTCTATTGTCGTTGATATTGGGAAGAGTATGTTGATCTTGAAATGGTATCTAATCTATGTATTATGTATATGTGTTTATTATGTTGTGATTGCTTGCTTATGTTTCGCTTATCGGAATAGCCGCGTGATCCTACCAGTACACTGTGGTTTGTGTACTGATACTGCACTTACTCGTTCTTTGTTGAGTACAGGGCATCTTCAGGCAGCTATTGATAGACCTCAACTAGGAGATTAGTGATCGAAACCGAATTCAAGGGTGAGCCAGTTCTTTCAGGCTGTCATGGGTCCTCTGTTGTGTAGTCCATTCTTTTCGGACTCAGACTTTCTAATTAGCTTTACTTGCATGTTTAGTTTTGGGTTTGTACCCATTCTCGTAGACTTGTTGGTTAGTAGTTTTGGTACAATGACTTTCAATTCTAGGGGTTTATTTCTGCAATAGTTGTTAGTTGTTTGTTGAACTTTCGGAGTTTATGGGAATTCCGTATTTCTTTAGTCATTTAAACATGTTTCCGTATCTTCAAATGCCTAGTTTTTCGTTAAGTTATTTAGTTTGGTTGTAGTAATGGTTCTCCCACCGAAGGGTTAGTGTGAGGGTCAATCACGACGATTTGGATCGTGACAAAAATATACAGAGGAATACTAGTATGGAATCGTATTGAATATTTTGAGATAAAATATCTAATTAAACTTTATAGGAGTTGAGGCATTTAATTAGAACATGATTTAATTTGAGTGTCTAAATTGAATATCGTTCTCTAAGGATAAGGGGTGATTTAATTTGACTATCTAAATATTTTGAGAAGATTTTCAAGGTAGCCAAAATTGATAATTCTATTAGTTGAATGACAAAAAGATAAGGCAATCGAACTGTAACCACACAATTTCTGTCTTACCTAAGAGATAATTGAGTACAAATATTCTTGATTTGTACTCAATACTACTTAATTTGTAAAACAAAAATGGAGTATTTTCTTCTCGTTCCTCTGCTTGTCTTCATTTACTTTCTTCATCAGTGGTTCTTTAGCCCTTCAAACACCAAAAATAAGTTATCACCACCATCTCCAACAAAGCTTCCAATCATAGGCAATCTCCATCAACTTGGATCGCTTCCTCATCGTTCTCTCCATCAACTATCCAAAAAATATGGTCCACTCATGCTACTTCACTGTGGCAGTAAGCCAGTGCTTATTGCTTCCTCTGTCGATGCTGCTCGCGATATCATGAAAACTCACGATCTCGTTTGGTCAAATAGACCTAAATCTAGTATGGCTGATGGACTCTTTTATGGCTCCAAAGACATGGCTTTTAGTCCGTATGGTGAATACTGGAGACAAATTAGAAGTGTCATGGTGCTTCACCTTCTCAGTAACAAAAGAGTCCAATCTTATCGTTATGTGAGAGAAGAAACATCAAACATGATTGATAAAATTAGGCGACAGTGTGATTTTGTGATAGACTTGAGAGATGTTTTAAGTTGTATGACTAATAACATAATCAGCAGAGTGGTCATAGGAAGGACATAAAATGAAGGGGAAAGTGGAATAGATCTAAAGACTCTACTAGAAGAAACTCTTATGCTTGTAGGTACTTTTAACGTTGGGGATTATATTCAGGGGCGGCTCAACGTAATCGGAAGCCTAAAGCGAAATCTTAATTAGAGGCCTAAAATCTAAATAAACTTCACATGCATTTATTTAAAATTTATTTTTCTTACATTTTTAAATGAAAAGTATTACCTAATATTTTTTTTATATATAAATGATTTATTCGATTTCTTTTTCAATTATTAATTTTAAATAAGATTTTATTAATTCAACGTTGAAAAATATTATTTTACTCGGGCAATCATTATATGAATTGTTAACATAGTTCTACAAGTAATAAGTTGACAAATTTCAAATAAATATAAGAGTTAGAGCCATACTTTGATGAAGTTGATAATTTGGTTACCCCACATTTTACTACTTGAAAATCTAAGAAGAAATGGAAAAAGAATTTACAATTCAATTTGTTCAACACTTTTTGACTATTAATTGATATTTTTGACAGAATATTACTCTAACTTATCAACAATTTAAAGAAGAGAGTGTAAAAGGAGTTAAAAAGAAAATAATGTGAGTAT
>JAJOOR010024155.1:0-19646 GCA_036250505.1 Solanum acaule | reverse complement strand
TCTTACAAAACAAAATCGATCGATCATGTCTGTGTGTGTGATTCGTTGCTGTCATTTTGAGTTCGTTGAAATTATCGAAGTTTGAGGTACCGCTACTTTTTTAATGGTTAATCCGTTTTATCTTGGGAGGAATTAATCTGCAACCTCGGGTACTTGAGGGGATTAAATTTCTTAAGGACACACAGTGGGTTCTGTGGACTCGGATAGTTCTTTGTGTTTTTCTTTTCATCTTTTATTATTTCTGGTTTGCTAATCTGAATACAGGAGATAACAAATACATCTCCCATTTCTAAGTTGAACGAGTTCTTGTCATCTTGTTCCGCTATACTAATTGTGCCTTGTCCTGTGAAAAGTTGAAATTTACTTTAATCAATTACCATTTCACTTTGTGATTTTAGTTACGATGATGGAGATGATTAAATAATTACCTCTAACAACAACAAATATGATTTCACCATCACAGTAATGAGGCACCAGGAAAGTCTGAGGCTCTAATTCAAGGACAGCAACACGGATTTTTTCTATTCCTTGTAGAACTTGGGATCTTTGAGTGAATTTCTCGAGTATGCGTAAATCACCATAACTAGCTTTAAATGGAGACTTGAACCTTTGAGACTCGAATAAGTAGGGATTATTCGATTCTTCTTGTTCTCCTTGTTGTTGTTGTTGTCTCTCACAATGTTGTTGGCACTCTCGGAATTTTTTCTGAGGGTCTTGACCCTAAGGATTCTGGTCATTGCATCTCAATGCGATGACCAAAGAGAGGACCAAGAAGAAGATAAATAAAGGTTTTGGTTTAGAGAAAATTGCCATAGTGAGTGAAAAAGTAGTAGTGATGAGAAGTTTAGAAGATGAAGAGAAGTTTATAGTGAAGGAAAATGTGCATTATATTGCATGCATGCAAATTGAGGTATATGGATAGGATTCCAAGATAATCCGCAGTAGTTACAATCTTTTATAGTCTTTGCCTTTCGGGTAAGCCCTTTGCTGTAAATATTTTATATGTATTGGGTATATCCCATAATGTATAATAACTTTTGAAATGGTTCGTCAGTAGAGAACAAAAATTCTCTTGGCGGGGTCTGTTTGAACAGATCCGGCAACTAAAGGGACTTCTTTTTCGGGTTCCTTTAGTTGTCTCTATGTCCATGCATAAGGAGGTCACCCTAGCGGGCTGCGATTTCATAAAAACAGTTGTGAAACTGAAACAACATTTCCCACATGTGCCCTTTTTTCCAATGGGACTATAATTCCTATTCCTATCCCTTCATTCCCTCTTTTGGTCTATCTACATTTCAAAATTCATACGCTCCGCGAACGGAGCAAAAAGTAGAGTCTTGATCAGAGCAAGCCGCCCTATTCTATTACTAGACATAATTGGGAGAAGCTCATCCGAAAAGGGATTGACAATGCTTTTGTAAGCATACTCATAGAGAAGAGAGAACGTAAGATCGCGGCCGACTGGTTGGCACCTGAAGCTCTGAAGCAGCCGCCGGGTTATCAACATCTTTGACTTGTCTGCCTGGACATAAGATACCTAAAAAAGAAGAAAGAAAAGGAAAACGTTATTGTAAATGGCACGAGAAATGGACTCACTCTACAAATAATTGTGTAAATTTTAGGAATCTGATTCAAGATTATTTGGACAACGGTTTGTTCCGGAATTGCAAATTACATAGAAGATATAAACCGTATTAGACAAGCCTTATGAGACATACTCGACAAGGTATTGAGATAGATTTTTTTTGATAAATTAAGTAATGCATGGAATTGCCTTACTTATCGATGATTAGATTAAGTACATTTTAAAAATAAAAGTCGGGGACTATTTGGTACGCAGAATAGGATAGATACATACATATGTAAAGGTAAAATGTCATATAGTAAATTAATTAGCAATCTCATTTTTTATATATAAAAATAACTAGTTTCATTATTTCAACACAAATAATAAAATGAAATATTATGAAACTAATTTAATATTTATAACTAGACATAGAAAATGATCTCATAATTTATCTTAAAACGTATAGAAAGTTTCTTCATAGTTATATCAAGAGTGTGTAAAATTACATATACATTTATAATAATTAATATTTAACACTTCTGCACTATATAATTTTTCGATAAAAAATATTTACCGAATCATCCTTGTTGAGCAAGTGACAGGTGAAGTAATGAGGCCAAACATCAATCTGTTTTCATAAATCAACGAGACAAAAATTACATAAAATTATGCCTTTGCTAAAATACAAAGTGGACACGTGATTAAGAAAACATTTGGCAACGAAGACGCATGCAAAAACGACGAAAATTTGCCACTGCGTTATATTTTACTTAATTAACTATATACTAGAATATAGAATTCCTATAGTATATGTACAAAATGACATAATTTATCACATCCCACTATGCCACAACAAAAAGACATTTCAGCTGATGCAATGTACTTCCCTCTTCGATAATAGAATAGTGATCCATTATATTATTTTGAGAGGTTTAACAACAATTGTTCACTTTATAAAATTAATAGATAATTTTATATTAATTAGTTTTTAATTTTTTCTTATAATTAGTTATAGTCATTTCTTTATTACAGTTTTTAAGACATTATATTTATTATATTCAAAGGATAATATAATAAAACTACTCTTCTATTTATAATTTTCTAAGAAGTGTGCAAAATCAATAGTGAACAAGTATCGTTTGACAAAAGGAGTAATAATTATTGCATGCCTGTGCTGATAAATTTTATAGGTGTGTGTTGTTTTGTAGTGAACAATTTTAAAATACACATATTATTCTTTTTAAAAAACAAATATCTTCTCAATAAAAAAAAGTTTACGGTGTACTATATTGATCTGATTAGTTTAAATTTCTATTATATAAGGTCTATTACAAGAAAATCATTCTCCTTCCATCAATTCGAACTTTTTTCAAATTGTATATATTGAGCTAATTAATCAATTTTGAAAATGTATATTCATCTTAAAAAGGGATTATAACGATTCACAAAATCAATAATAGGTGCTTATAGAATTTCTCATGGGGAATACCTATATATGTATATTTAGCAATAATAGTATAATACGTACTATACATTCCACATGGAGCTGGACGTGTCAACCAAGAAAATGTTTATAAGTAATTATAAATTAAATAAGTAGAAATACACGTGTATATAGATCTAAACAGTGTTGAATAATCATATACATTTTTATATATAACAATAAAATTCGATTGAAGTTATAACCTGCTTCTATCTAAAAGGGTTCTCGGTCATCTATGTCATCTTTTGATGGAATATAATTTTGTACCAATTCAAATCCTCAATGATACAATATAAACTCAATAAAACATTACTCCAACATATTATTACAATCATAAATAAGTAATGAGAAGGAGGAATTTTGTGCCTAAAATATAAATTTTGTTACATTAACTAAGCTAATAATTAAATGGTTGTCCCCTCCTAAGAACACTATTGTCATGAACAGAAACTCAATATGGGCCGGTACTCTGTCATGGATTCTCAGTTGGGCTGCTTATAAATTGGGCTTCTGAAT
This sequence comes from Solanum acaule, assembly GCA_036250505.1. Classification (NCBI taxonomy): domain Eukaryota; kingdom Viridiplantae; phylum Streptophyta; class Magnoliopsida; order Solanales; family Solanaceae; genus Solanum; species Solanum acaule. The sequence continues at coordinate 16,080 of JAJOOR010024155.1, read as the reverse complement.
ACCAGGTGGAGTAACTGACAATTGACAAAGTTATAAAAAATTCAGAAATAGCAAAGATAATAGACATGATAAGGCTCTATAGCTATAGTTTTAGTAATTGCGCTCCATAGCTTTAGTTCCATTTGCTATGAAGGTTGTGGTTTGTATATTTCGCTTGCAAATATACAAACAGGGTAAGTATATACAAATGGAGGTTGTGGCTTGTATATTTCGCTTGTGATTATACAAACAGGGTAAGTATATAAAAAAATTGTATTTATACATTTAGAAATTTTTCAGAACTCCGTTTGTATATTTCACTTGTCAATATGCAAATAGGGTAATTTATTATATTTTTTCATAAATAGCTAGAGTAAGCATATACAATTTCTGGATTTATACAATCAGGAACCGAATTAGACAAATTCTGGATACAATCAAGGACCAAATTATACAAATACTGAATTTATACAATTAGGAAATCGAATAGAAAAATTTTGTAAAACTATAGCCACGGATTAAAATAATCAAAACTATAGCTATATTGCATAATATACTCTAGATATTTGTCATTTCGTGTAATTTTCCCTTGTTTGGTTTGATGTAGAGTTGTTAACTGCTAGATTGAAGTAAGCCAAACATTATTTAATTTTAATACTATAAAGTCTAAACATGTCAATAACAATAACATATTCAGTAAAATTTAACGAGTAAAGTCTAGAAAGTCTAAATATGTATGATCAACTAATATAAACAGAAGATTAAACACAACTCTAATTAGTCATTACCATCTATTGTCTGAAAGTAATACCTTTACATTGCTCTTTCTTAATTATTATTTTTTAATCTTTAATGAGTAATGACCTATTGTTCAATTGCTCAAATTGAATTTTTTTTCCCGTGGCACAACTCTTGAGACCTACAAGCTTACAAGAACTTAGGCTAAAACATCAAAGTTTTAAATGGGCTAAAAAACATAGGCCCAATTAAGTTCAAAACAAGTCGTAAGTCAAGCCTAAGCTACTGTTTATTTGCTTCGGGCACAATTTCAAATGTAGGTGATTGATGTTGAAATTTCTATCTGACTTCAGACATTTTTATCTAAAGTATGACTTTGTTGAAGGCTAAATATGAGATATTTTTATCTGAAATTTGTTATGACTTGTCAAAGCCAACTTTGAATCTTTGGAAATAGTCTTTCTACCTCCATGAGGTAGCGGTAGTGTATACACTATCCTCCCCATATCCCTCTTTGTGGAATTTCACTGGGTATATTGTTGTTATTGCTGTGTAATATAAGTATAATACATAAACATATTCTTTAACTTGGTCTCAACTAGTATTTATACCCTTAAACTTTGAGCTTACACAAATAAACACTTAAACTTGTATGAAGTTAAACAAGTAGATACATGTGTCCTACATGACATAATACATATAAGGTGCCACCTAAGACGCACATGTCAACTTTATAAAATTAAGTGTCTACTTGTACACACCAAAAATTGAAAGACATAGATTCCTAATGAGACCAATTAGTTAAAGAGCATATTTATATGTTAAGTATATACACAACATATACAACCGAAATATATAATTATATAAGTATATTTTAATCATATTGATAAACTAAATGATTTAAGGGCATCTACATTATTATTTTTCTTTTGAATTTTTCATTAAAATCTCTGGTCCATCATTTATATATATATGAATATATAGGGAACAAAACTTGAAGAATGGCATGGAGATTGTTTTTTGTAATATATGGCAAGGTTATGGTCCCAGAGACAAAGCATATGGGAGTGTTGACTGTACAAATGCCATTAGAATTTGAAGCACTGTCCCATTCATTAAAAGTATGAATACCAACCTTAGTGGATCTCTCAGAACTCATGAAAAATCAAAGTATCTTTATACTTGTTGGAAATATATATCTGTCAAGTTTTTTTTTTCATGCATAATTGTCTTTATTTTGGAGTGGTTTTTAATTTTTGTTTGGGCTATTTATTTAATGAAAATTTGTGGTCTAGAATATCTTTAATTATGAATTAATTTTGCAATGCATAAGCTTAGAAAGTTTTTGCCTAGTCCGACAAAAGTTACATAGAGTTGGCGTAACTTTGTAGATTTTGAAACTGAACTTATATCTCTATCAGCATAAGTTTCGTATGAACTAAGTTATGTGTTATAAGGCATACACATCAGTTTTGTAAGAACTAAGTTACTCCTTCTATGATATAACTTATTGGTTATGAATTGAACATATACTTCTAATGACATGAGTTTTGTAGGAATTAAGTGACATTATAATTAACTTGTTTTACCTCAAACATTATTTGTGTTATATATTATGATAGGGAAATGTGAACTTTTTGTCTTACAATTTTTTTCCGATGTTAGAGGTATTTTCATCCGCATCTTTTCTTACTTAAAGCATTTGAAGAGCAAAATTAAAGACCATAAATTTGAGGGACAAACATTAAAAATTACTCCAAAATTAGCGTATTTGTGCTAATGACCCAATATCTATTGAATTATCTCATTAAATTATCCTTCTTCTTAACCATAACTCTTAAGTATGTGACGAGGTAAAGCCGGTTAAAAATATTGACCCAATAAGCCAAATTGATCTATATATTTCATGAGTCACTGGAACCATTGATCCTAGTTACAAGAACTCCATATATAAATACACCATTATGATATAGGAAAATAGAGGTTTTATCATTATAATATGAAGCTAGGACCTAGGGTAACCGCATTAAATAAGCTTGCACTAATCCATTAATTTGAAATTCAAATTAGAGATTTTTCTTGAAAGGTATCGACAAAGATTTGGAATGGAAAAATATCGATTTTGAGAAAAAAAAAACACTCTACACCTTCTATGTATATTCACAGATTCATTTTCGCTATAAAAGAATCAGTAAATTTCTTAAACTAGTAATATTTACTATTTAAATACTACAATAACAATTTATTAAAAAACAGATACTCAATAGTAATATTAGTTTCTCTGTTTTATGTCGAGCACTCTTTGCTGCAAATTTACAAAACTGAAATTGACATGTCTTGAAAAAGAAAAAGAGTCTAAATCTAAATCATTACTTATCCCATTAACTTGTCTCTTCTTTTTTCTTTTTTTTTTTTTACTTTTTCATGTTAACCTTTAGATTTTATTTTTTAACATGTCAATTTTCCATCAACTTCTAGCCCCATTAAAAAAATATAGTAATATATAGAGACAAAGACATAATCAAGAAAATAAACCTTTTTGTCTATATATATTCCCTTGTCTGTAAAGAGTCTGCAGGATGTTTGTTGAATGCTTTGAGCTTCACTGCAATTATCTGCCTTATAAAAGCTACATGAGTTGTTTTTTGCCCATTTTTTCAACACTTGGTGGAGTATTGTCTGATCAACCAACTTGTACATTATAAAAGTTGAGGAAATTAAAATATGAAATTCCATAAATAAATAAATAAACACACTTCACTTTAAAAAGGCGGATTCCCGACGGATGTTTGTAACGACCCAGCCCATTAGTGATATTGTTCATTTTGGGTTTAGGTTTGCACGGCTTTGAAAACATTACTAATGTATGAGGATTGCATAGTTATATACCCATCATCTCTCATGCGTTTTGCTAATGTAGAATTTCTAATCTTATGTTGGGGTGTCACAGATGTTCACGTTGAAGCATAATGGGAAAGTTCATCTAAAATGTTTCCGATGAACCAACTCGATTCCCACCGGATTGAATATTTACGTATTATTGCAACAACAATAACATGTCCAGTGTGATTTCATAAGTGGATCTAGAAAAGGTAGGATATGCGCAGATTCTGCCCCTATCTTTATGGGATAGAGATAAATTTTTGATAGAATTTCGGCTCAAAAGAAGTGTAATTCCTTTGACTTACTATTAACAGGCCATAATGGAAATGTCACAAATAGGAGCAGTAAACTAGGTTAACAAACTAAATTGTTCTGTTCCTAGTCATAACAAAAACCAAATTTGTTCAGACCCAACTTTTGTAAATTCTAAATCCAGTAAATTAAAGCAAAGGTATGTCACATCTTTAGGGTTCTCACAGTCAATAACAAGTCATATCAACTCTTTAGGACCATTAAAGAAGTCTTATAATGGGTGCTGTTACTTTTTCCTTTATATTATTCCCCCCAATATATTCAATTTCTGCATGGTTTATTGAAACTAATTTCATTAAATAAAAGCCATAATTTGAAAATAAAAAAAAATAGTGTGTGTATTTAATTATAGTTTGTCTTCAAAAGATTTTCAAATTAGTCAAGAGTGAAACAACCGAATCATCAACTAATGCCCCTAAATGACCACTCAGGATTGCAAAGACAGCCAAGTTCAACCAATTTTTGAAAGAAATTTTACTCACTCTCAAAAACCAAAAAAAGAAATTCAAGTAAAATGTATATTCGAACACAACTTCAAGTTTTAAAAATCTACGGCCAAACTGGAGCTTAATTCTTTAAAGCTAAGGGGTCCTTGGTTAGTCATAACTAGTGCCTAGTTGTATTATTTTGTACCACTAGAGACAATAAAAGAGAAGAATGTGAAGTGTATCCTTCCAAGAATAAAGTGATTCTGAATCAAATAGTATGACTTTACCTGTTATCTCTGTAAACTTGTCTACTTTATCTTTAATTCTAAAGAAAGAAAGAAAAAAAATAGACAAAGCCCAATACAATGAGTTAACCAAGAAAAAAATAAGCAGTACTTTTCAGGTAAATCATTGGCTAAAAACAGTAAGGTAGAGAGGTTTTCAATAAATAAATATTTTTTTAGTTACTAGTATCATGTTTGCAATTGAGTATACATCAGATGATCAGAATCATTAAAAACAAAAAATAACAAACTCAAGAAAACATGATTATTTTTCACTCATGCTCTTCTAGTCATTGAATCTCTCCTATTCCTAACTACTTAAATAAAAGAATCTTGGACACAAAAATCATTGTCATTTCCCCACTTGGCATTACTCTTTTGGTCTTTACTTCATCCTGCAAATACATTGACAACAACGACAACTTATTCAGTATAATCTCTAGGTCTGAGGAGAGTAGAGTGTACGCAAACCTTACCTCTACCTCGTGGAAGTAGAGAGGTTGAACATGTGTATCAAATCAAAGTAGTTATGAAAAAGGAACTACGACATAAGTATAGCTAAAGGTTTGTCTAGACATGTAAAACTGAAGAAAAGTAACATTACCTTATAGAAAAAGGATGATAACTATGCCAAAAGATAGACGTTGCCGCGGGGAGTTTGGTAATTAACAAGTCGAGTTATGCTCTCCTAAGTGTTACTGAAATGTATATGTAGTCCTCGTCGATTCAAGTTAAAGTTAGTCATCAAAATTTTGAATATACACCTGGTCAAAGAAAAGAGGATGGAGATTTTTAGAAAAGTGAAGGTGAAACCTGCAGAATCAAGAAAAGGATAAAAGAGGTGGAGGAGTAACCTTTTTCAGTTAGTGGGATAAGAACGGTCCCAAGCGTTCTTCAGGTTTGAGTTTCGTCAAAGTGGTTCCTGCCTGAATCTGGGGACCAAAAGAGAAACAAGGTAAGGACCATTCAGTAGTAGGTTCGGACGAAAAATCAGAGGTTAAAACAATTCCAGAGAGAGACCAAGGGACACAATGTCTAAGGCCAATGTAGAAATACTGAGTGCTAAAAACAAGAAATGAATTTGTTATTGAAGAAGAATCCTATGAAGAATCTGCATTTTTTAGAACAAACAAACATTTCATGCCTAGTGATGATAAGTGTATAATTCAACTTTCTTCACAAAGTGATAAAAGATTCATCTAAGAAGTTCGGGAAAAAGAAATGAGCTTTTCTTTCTTCTAATAATTCGCGTCATGCATCAAATGTAATCAAAAGGAGAAAAAGTTAAGTTCACCAAATCGATGATTTCATGTAGAGATATAGATAACAACATCCAAATAAATAAAAGCAGTCAAGATAGGGAGCATACCGAAAGCTGAGGTTTGGTATCCTCCGTTCTCCTTCAAAAGAAGCAGAGTTCTGTATAGCCATGAGAATATGGCAACAGCTCCTCCACCTCGATTCTCGAGCTTGAACAACTCATACTTTTCCTCAATCTACTTGGGACCGACTCCACTTCAGCCCAAAACACACTGGAAACGGGTCTATGATCTGAAAATCTAGACTCCCCACGAACATAAGATAATTGCTGAAGACCACCTCCGTGCCACAATATCCGATCACACCTTCAAATACGAAAGGGAAAAGATCAGTTCTAGTCTCGATAAATAAATTAAACATTTTATCGATAAGGAATGCATTATAATTTAATTTGTTTATTTATCTTAAGACTTCTTGATATGAGCTATTTTGAGATTTCAAGAATGATGTTTAACATTTTAAAGGAAAAGCATGTACCATGCAGGTGTTCGTCGTTTCTCTTTCGGGTGCATGTCATCTCCTGCATACCTATCTGAATTCCTTGAATATTTATATGTCGGTGGGAAATATATCTTTCCTTCTTTCCATCCCACAAAAACCCGACCTTGTCTCTGCTCTATGCGCAGCTGTCAAGGAAAATCAAACAAGATCAGTCCAACATTGTCATATGATGAGTTCCAAACTGATTTTAACAAAGAGAATGGATAAAAATTCTACTCAGATTGTGAAAATACCTGGTCCTTTTCCAACAAAGCTCTCCAATTTTGCATCTCAACAAGTGCTTTGGCAGAACGGTACGAGAGTGCAATTCGATAATTCAGATCCCCTAGCCAAATAACTCGGCTAAAAAAATAAGGATAATTGTTAGAGAACATAAATATTTTCATATGTCAGATGAAATGAAGCGGACCGTCAAAATTGATCATATCATTCAATGCCACAGTAAAACAGGAGAATTGGTTAGTTATAGTTTTACAGAACTAATTGTATTAAACTTTCTTCATTCCATTTTCCCACTTTCATGAGCTTGTGTTCAAAATCAGCTATGTTGCTTGGACTCTCCAAAAATACCTCACGAGGCATATTGGATCCTCAAAATGTAGTACATTTTAGAGGATCCGACACGGGTGCGGAAGCATTTTTGGAGAGTCCGAGTAACGTAGTTAGCAATGAAGGATCTATAAAGTAAAAAGTGATCTTACTCGTGTTCAAGGATATTTTCAGGGGACTTCTCTTCATCCACACCATTTACTCGCGGAAACCTTGTTTTCTTTATGATCTCCATAAAATCTGCATTTCTGCGTAACTCGTCACCCTCTTTCTGACCAGAGGTTAGGTGAGTGCACACAAAGCAAAAGCTTGTCTGATGCAACATCATACTTACTGAAATAGAACCCTGCAAATCCAAGTAATGGAATAACATGTTATGTATGCTTTTCCATAACATTAACAATAAGTATAACCACTTAATTCAGCCAAAAAAGACCAAAATTTCCCATTTAAAATTACCTTATTTCCAAGATAACCCATCAACCCTCTGCCAACACATGATACTTTCATATTCCGGACATGTTCCCTCAATTCACTTCGTACCCATACAGTAAGAAAAATGCCAACCATCTGTTTACTGGCTACCAAACAGTATCTTGAGTTTCTAGGCATTCTATTACCGTCTTCTGCACCGGTCACAGGTGAAAACAAAACAGTACTTGGTGAATCTCCAGGACCATAATCATCATCTGAAGAACCCCATCTGGAGAAATCACTTGGCCTCTGTCCCCAAGAATAGTCACTTGGCCTATGAGCAGATGAATAATCACTTGGCCTGTGACCAGAGGAATAGTCACTTGGTCTGTGACCAGACGAATAGTCGCTCGGCCTGTGACTAGATGAATAATCACTTGGCCGGTAACCAGAAGAATAGTCACTTGGCCTGTGACCATAGTCACTAGGCCTGTGCCCCCATCTTATGTTTGGATCAAAATCACTCTGTCTGTGTCCAGAAATTACTCTATCACACACACTGTATCGTCTATCAAGGCGAGGTTGTGAGATGGATGGATCATTTTCCATTCTCCAACATTGGGGAGTCTGGAATGACCGACGAGGAAATAAGGATGCCTTGCGTCTACTTGACCCCTCAAAATCAGCATTCCATTCAGCAATTGGATCTGGGACAGGAGAAGGAGTATAACAGCCACTACTACCTCCACTACTACCAGGACCATTATTAAGTGTCTTTCGGATCAAAGACAGCCATTTTTTTGCAGGTCCATTGTCTTCAGCTCCAAGGATGTTACCAGCATTTAGAGGAACTATTTCTTGAAATCTGATCATAAAAAATCAAATTTTGTTTCAATCAGCTACTATAAAGGACAAAATCTGTAAGGAATACATAATGACAAATCTTAAAATTCATACCCAAGTACATAGATATCTGCAGGTGGTGCTGAATGAAGCCAGTCATCTAGATTCAAATTACTTGATGGTGATTTTCCACCCACGTTCCATGTAGCAACGAAAACGCTGTGCCAAGAAGGAAACACAATCATGCTTTTACCCCCCAAAAAAGGAACAATCTAAAAAACTTAAAGAGTTTTATGAAGAGGACAAACCTGTAGTTGTGTACATTTATAATCTGAGGGTGATCAAGATCAGCTCTTCCTCGTCGGGGACGCTCCATACTCCGAGAAGAATTTGATTTTTCTACTTATTTGAGAAGGCAAGGATGAATTAGCTTAAAAGTCAGTGAAGAACAGACTTTTATATATACTAAACTGGGAATTGTATTCATTAACTTCACTAGTACCCTGTCACTAACCTGTTTTAGTTTTCTTAATCGTGCAATGCTCCCTCTCCGAGATGCTCGTTCTCCACTCATCGCCACCTAAAAAATTGAGGACATTCATTTATGCTTCAATTCACAGTTGAAGGGTAGGTAAAGTTGGTAAAAATCAACCAAACTTCATCAATATTACTAGCAAAAATAGAAATGATTAGTTTTAACTTTATCTTGGTGGCAATTTGAGAAACTAATTAGGAAATGTAGCCATCAAATTCAGTAATAGATAGAGAAAACAAGACTTATTCTACTGATCCTCGAATTCGAAAATTCGGACATTTCCTTCAATTATAAAATTTCAGTGTCTTCAAGAAATTTTACTATTACCCCCGTGATTTCATATCATTATACAAAAACATTCACCAGTCACCAGAGACATCAAAGACAAAATATGAGATCTCCCATCTACCCATACAACAACAACAACACCAACATATCTAGTGAAATCCCACAAGTAAGGTCTCGGAAGGGTAGAATGTACGCAGACCTTACCACTACATGGCGGAGACGGACAATTCAAGAGCTCATAATTTCAAGAAAACCCCAATTCACCAAAACAGCCAGAGAAAAAGTTTCTCCTTTTTTTTTCAAGCACAAAACCAGAGGAAATTAGATTCCTACCTCCATAAACAACTTCATCAGACTGGAATTCTTCAGTTTTTCCCTTAATATTGAACCATTTTCTGACAAGTTTCTTTGACCAGGAGAGCTTCAGCAATCAAACAAAATGTCAGCAAAATAAACACTTGTAGAAATGCAAAAAATAGAAATTCCTAAAAGAAAACAAAAATTACAATTTCCAAGAAATGAGAACAAAAAGGAAAGAAGCTTAAGACAACTTGTGTATTCACCTTGCTCTTTTTGGAATTTTCATCTCTCATTTTTTCACTATTCCTTCATGCACCCTTCTTTCTATACTTCCCACAAGTTCCAACTTATAATACTCACAATCATACAAATAAAGAATCAAAAATCAATAAAGCTGAAAACTTTATCAAGAAATCACTCTTTCTTCTTCTTCTTCTTCTTCTTCTTCTTCTTCTTCTTCTTCTTTGAAATATAAACCAAAAATCCAACACCCAAATAGACCAAATTGCAAATGGAGCACTAAGAGAAGTTCAATCTTGGGTATCTCTTAAAAAGCATAAAGATTGTTCCTTTCTTGTTCAAAATCACTCTTGTGATATATGGGTATTATTATTTTTTACCCAAAGATTTTAACACTATATAGAAGAAAGAAAAAGGGGGAACTTGAAACAAGAGACAACTACACTACTTTAAGTTAAGCACAAGACAATGTAGGCCAAAAATAGATATGAAAATTAAAGAAAGAAAAAGAATGAGAGAGAGAAAGCAAAAGGGGGTCCTTCTCTTCTTTCTTAGTAACCAGCAACGTAAAGAATTTGAACAGAATAAAGTGCACACAAACAAGAGAAGACTGAGTTCTTGCTTTATAAATTTCTTGTTTTTTGTTTTCTTTAACCTCAAAACCCAATGACATATGTCGTTTTGATGTGATTTTGTGAATAAAACGACTTGGTCAATTGCACTAAAGAAGTGCTCCAATTGGTCAGCAAAAGGTGGGAGGGTGCAAGATTTGGTTAGACTAAAACTACCCCTTCTTTAGAAACAAAATTTCTTTGGTCTTACAAGATTAAAGTTTTATAAAAATAAAGGCAACTAAAGATAAAGGCACAATGTGATGTTGTTGTTGCTGCAGTAATTGTAGTACTATTCTTTATCACATACATTTTTTTCCACCCGATGTTCATAGTTTGTATTGAAACTTCAATTAAATTTGGATCATGTATTGTATGGCTCATTCGAGGATGACGCTTCCAACAGGATTTTTTCCAAACCCAGAGCTCGAACCCAAGAATATTGGTTAAGGATGAAATAGTCTCATCACTGCACCACAACTCATGTTGGTCTTTATCACATACATTACTACTATATTTCCCCCCTAATAATCCTAGTGTTCGAGTTAGCAAGTACAGAACATAACGTATCACATGCATTATTAGAGTTTCCTGTCTTTTTTTAAATAATCGCGATGCTCTTGCTAGCTTGCAAGTACATTGACAGAACAATTGAACAAATGAGAAGAAATTACCTAACGTTTTTTGTTTTTGCTAGAAATTGAACCTCAACCTACTTCATTAATCAATATGTTGTACACTTGGTTGCTTTTTTTAAAAAAAAATCTATTTATTTATTTGTTTCCATTAAATCTGTTTGCTTTTGGTTTTTTGTTTTCTTCTTTTTCTTGGGCTTTGTTCTTATTATATGGAAGGAATGTTTTAGGGAAGAAGGAGTTGTCAATTGTTTGTGAATAAAGGAATGCTTGTCTTACAGGCTTTCTGGGATTTAGTACTCTTTTTCTTTCTTTTGTTTATAAAAAACATTATATTAGGATAACATCATTTTTGTTAACTTTTTTGAGGGGTATAATGAAGTGTGTGAATCAATGCATATAGTAACTAGCAAATCAATTGTTGTAACAACAACAAAAATGGATAGAGGATTTGGAGTGCAAGAATATTTTGTGAATCAAATTCATCTAGCTTCTTGTGTCCACATTGCAGCCTAAGTAAATAATTTATTAGATCATTAATGTCTAATGACTCTTTTTGGTTACAAGCACTAATTTATAATTTTAGTTAGTAAAGTATGAGTCGATAGGATGCATGGAAGTGAAGAAAAAATTATTATTCAAAATCTTATAGTTAAAGACGCAGAGCATATCAATCATCAATTTACTCAATACTACTATGTGTATCATATAAATGTGATGAGAAAAAAATAATTGAGGCAAAATATCAGATGGCAAGTAAAAAATTATCCATTTAAATTTCTTTTCATTACTTTCATATTTGTTAAATCAATCTTGATTTCTCAACTATAAATATTTAATTAGTATTTGATCAGATTTTGGATCAAATTTTAAAGAATTATCTTTAAAAATTTATTTAACCATAAAACCTTAGCAAATCATAAAAATATAATCATCAAATATTATCAAATCCCCAAAAATTGGCTCACATAAGTTCTTGGATATTGGAGACTTTCACTCACAAAATTTTAATTTTTTTCTAAATAAAATACATGTCCAAACACAATCAAATTCTAAAAATCACAACTTCAAAAACTCAAGCTTCAACTTCAAAAATATATGATCGAACAATAACTAATTTATTTTTTAAAAACCTAATTTTAAGAAAATAATTTCTGAAAAGATAATTGTCATTTAATTATTAGACTGATTCTTAATATAAATTTGGGAGGAAATTCTAATTATTATTCTCTTACTTTCCTTGTGATCTTGATACATTTGCACTTTTGCCCTTATTTTAGGTAAATCTTTAATTTCTATCTCTTAAGGCAAATAATCTATTCATAAGATATAAACTTATTTTTACATTATAATATTGCACAAATTATGCCCTCCTACTCTTAAAGAACTAATACTTCAATAGACATGAGTTTAATTTCTAGGTGTAAAAATTAAAAATCCATTTATTTGAAAGAAAAAACATGCAATTACTTCATATAAATAAGTGAAGTGAACATTAGGATTCCTTTGACCAAATTTGATCCTAAATTAGATTCAATCTTAGGAAAAGATGAACGGAAATTATAAATATTCAAATTTCTTCATTTAAAAATAAGAGTATCGATCAATATTTAATGAATACTTTTTTTTCTAAAAATAAAAATTAAGTTTGAGGCTCAAAATAGGCATGGTGCCTGAATTTAGGATGTTGTGGTCCTATTTTTTTTTTCATTACATATAAGCCGCCAAGTTTCGTAGGGTTCCTACCCTAATAAAAATTTTGACTGGTAAAAAATAATTATTATGGATTTATAGCTTCCTCTTTAGGAATGTGACTGATCATATTAAAGGGGTTTCTCAAATTAATTTATTTAATTCCCAATTTCTTTAACTTTTTTCTTTTCATTTAGGAAGAAGGGACCAGTTTCATAGTGGTACTACATATGTCTGCCTATACTATTGAAGGAAACAATAACAACATTTAAAATTATGTTTTTTAATTGTGAGTGTGAATATCAGACGATATTATAGACCTCTTTATAACAATTATGTTTTCTCTAAAATTGATATTTCATGTTATGTTTTTATGACATTTTGGTTATAGTAGTATTTAAAAATTATAGCGACAAATGGTGTTGTTATGAAGATATTTGATTGTATTATTTGACTATAGATACTTGTAGTTCAATTGCATCCAAACGCTTACTCTTATCAATATTCTACATAACGTTCTTAACATCAGCAGAATATTCTGATTCGACTTTAGTTGTTTTGTTTATATCTTAACATTATTTAAATTCTCTTGCAGACTTTTCTTTTGTGTTTGTAGCTCGCCCTTATTTATAGCTTCCTCCCTGAGCTAACCTCCTCTACCACGTTAATTTCTATATATCATTAGGAGAAGTTAATCTGCGCAATCCGTAATCATGAACCCCGCTCCACACTAAAGAAAGGTGAAAATGTTTTTTTTACTATAAGTACACATAAAACTTGTTGAACTTATGTTCAGTCGAACTAGCCACGTCTCTCCAATTTTGTGATTGAAAAATATCATTATCTTAAAGTGAAATTTCAAACTTAATGATAGTCATCATGTTTTTTTTTTAATTATAAGGGCGAAAAAGTGATAATTTGTGAATTTTTATCTGTTAGTATAGTATACCCGTCCGCTCCCTTTTCCGGGTACATATGAATCGGCTAGCCGTTTTGAGCTAAATAATAAATAATTAACCAACAATTGAATTAAGCTTTTTCTGGTTGACTTAATCATAATTCATGTATAATCATACTTGTAATAGTGAAAAAGAGGGACTAATTAATCCTTGATGTGTTTCATGATTAATGGGCCTAAGTAACTAATCAGTACTAAGCAGAAAATCATACTATATACTAAAGTTTAAGCAATTAGCTAAATTCAGCTGACGGCGGAAGTGGTTCGATTAGGACCCATAAATATATTAAATATATTACTATAAGTCTTGTCACAGAAAAATGAAAAGGATACTATATACTATATGTATATTATTACTAAATAAATTATACTCCAACAGTCCAATAATAATTCTCCACTATATTATTTAGTGATGTCTAATGGAGTATTTATTTACTTTATGAAATCAATGGATAATTTTACATTTAGTTTTTAAATTATCCTTATCACTAATTATAATCATTTTCTTATTATTTAAAATATTATATTTATTATATTCAAATGGTGATATAATTTATAATTTCTTATGAAATATATAAAGTCAATAATGAACCAATATTATTCGACGGAAGGAATATAAACTTACATAAAATTGGAGTAGCTAGCCAAGTGTAGCTTCCACTACCATGAAGTCCTTTGGGTCCTCAAATTTTGTGAATCATTAATGCATGGAAAAAGAAAAGTCCTTTTTTGTTCTCCTTTGATTTCTCAAAATTTGTGTTCAGTGGATATCTTAGTTGTCAATTTTTTTTAGTTAAATTAAAAGCCAAAATTATACTACATTACAGCCAACCAAAAAAAAAATTGTCTACGAATTTTGTCACTAACCTATCATTAAATTATGCATAACTTAATAAAATGTTATAATAATATAACTAAGTAATAATTTGTCACTAAATAAAATTAGTTACAATTTTTTCGATTTAATTATAGAATTTGTTTGTCGTTAATTCTTATTCTTTTATAGTTGTGATAGTTCAATGAATTTTGTTTGATATTTAGCACCTAACATAATGGTGTTTGGATTTTTTTCAGTTATTAAAAAAATCTAATTTTTATTTTTGTGATATTTGACTAAGTATATATAATTTTTAATAAAATGTGTTTTTTTGGTCTCTTTATGTACAAATTATGAAAAAAAATTAATTTTTGATTTTTGTGACATTTAACTAAGCATGTTTAATTGTTAATAGAATGTGTTTTTTGGTCTCTATATGTAGAAAGTATGTTATATTTGGATTTTGTTGTAGAACTATGTATAAGTTACCGTTAAATATAGAATATAGAGTAATAATACAAATTTAACATAACACTTATATAATTTAAATATAGAATAATTAACAACTGCGGTAAATTTATGAATGTTCACAAGCAAAGGATAAAAATGCACACTTCACTTCAGTTAATTGAATATTAAAAGTACATGGTCAAATTATATCATAAGAATTAAAATCATAATTTATCAATGACTACGATCAAATTAAAAGTAATTTTTAATACATAGTTGCTTAAATGAGAATATATTTACACGCATGTGATTATCTAAAAATTATATTCCCACGCTATATGAATGCATCACATATATTCTCTTTTAAATATATTCTTATCATTTTATCGCATAAATTTACAAAAAAATCAACAATAATCTGATCCTTTCTTTCGACTTAAGAAGGTTGAGGTGATAATGAGAATCATTTTGAAACTCTAGCATTTTAGGGAAGGATTTAAAAGCTCTTCAATATGTTGTGGAGAAATTTACAGAAATTTCACTATTTCAAAAACTAATTACTTAGATATACTTTAGTTTGCAATATTATGAATATTATCAGATTTTGATGTATCCAGAATCCAGATACATGTATCTCGATATACAAGGAGTCAAAATTAGGTATAATTTGAATGTATCTAAGTAGAATCGCATGTATATATCTGAGATATACATGGACAAATCTCGCTCGCCTTTCTCGTCTCCCTCCCATCTCGCTCGCCTTTCTCTTATTTATCTGGTATCCCAAATACATATTGATACAAGTATACTTTTATAAAATTTAAAATGAAAAATCTTTTTTATTATTTACAAAATACAAACTTATGCGTCAAGTTTTACATTTAAAAAAAATGAAATCACAACTTAAAATTAGAAATCCTACTAATTAAAGGATTTGGGATCTGAAATTTTATACAAATTTTGTAAATAAATATTTCAAAATTCAAATCCTATGGTCATAACTCGTACACCTACTACTATGTTGGAAATATTATTAACCTATGATCAATTTTATGTTTTTAAAACAGGTCACAAGATGAAAACATATATTTATAATTAGACTTCCATGCCCTGGCATATTTATTAAGTGGAGTTTCAAATCAAGCTTGTTTAATCAGCAAAAAATCAAGACTTTGTAGAAATTTTTATTGCGATGCAACTTTTTATTATATTTATTTATTTATAGCTTCTATGTGTTGTCATTGAATCATTTCAAGACCTAAAAAGTGAACATTTTATATACAAACAAGAAATAAAAACATAT
>JAJOOR010024154.1:0-15269 GCA_036250505.1 Solanum acaule | reverse complement strand
AACTATAACTTAAAGTAAATTAATAAAATATTTAACTAAAATGTAAAATCTTTTGTGATGATATTTTCAAATATTTATAAAATAACGTGATTGCAAAAATATACATGTTTATTATTAAAAAATGGTAAAATTACTTTAAAAAATAACTTGAAAGTATTTTGAATTTCATAAAACTCATTAATTCAAAATTATAACCATCCCTAATATTTAAAATATAAAATCTTTTTGAGACGATTTTCGAATAATCATAAAATATACTAATTATATACATAATTATGTAAAACATATATATTATCTAAAAATTATGAAAAGTGACAAAATTATTTAAAAATCTTGTAAACTATATTATTATTTTTTGGAAATTTTATAAAACTAATTATTTTAAATCGTTTGAAATTGGAGAAGCTTGAAAGGATTAATTTATATTGTGGAGGGTCAAAATTGGGTGTCAACAACTGTCCCTCCTTTGACTTGGATTAATGAAAGAAATTCGAGGCAAACGAAATTGACAAATCCAGTTTTGACCGAACACATCTTCATCCTTTTGGAAAGGTATTTTGGTACATGCTCTAGGAATTATGGCCGAACCCCGAATTTGGGTTTCCTACATATCTCAGGCTATATGAGAATTCAGGCCACTTGTAGTTCTATACGCTTGATTTGACGCACGATTTTGAAAGAATTCAAAAACTATCCTGATACCGTATTATGAAGGGACCAGAATGCTCGAGAATAAGATTTAAGAGTGAATGTTGGAACACAGCCGAGTTTTCAACATTGATTCCGCCTACATATCCCTCAACTTAGGAAATCAGGCTGTTTGTAGTTCGACTCGATCGATTGAAAAGGAGATCTATTATGCTAGATCACCTTTGGTTCCTTTAAAGCGACAAAGTATGTCGAATATGAAAAAGAGGCTTGCAACCTCTTAGCCATGAATGTGGCGCGCTTCACACCCATAATTAAGAACTTACATGAACATAATTTTCAAAGCTCTTGGCGCATTGTCACTCAGATTAGAAAGCTGCTTCCTGTAGAGACCAAAATTTTCGGATGCCACTGAAACTGATAAACCCAAAGATAAACCCACATGCCTTCTGATAGGGGTGTGATTTGATTGTGGTGGAAGTCACTCCTCAGCTCGTGCTCTAAGAGTTTGGCACTTCTCTTTACGCTATGTCCCAGTTCGCTGCTAAGAAAAAGTTCCACGTTGTGCTGCATCCTTTTTGATGTCGTCCGCACCTGTGGTTTGTTATGAAAATTCATCATCTTGGATGCTCTCGACAAAGACTGAGATAAAACTCATTAGCATAAAAATGCAATTCAACTGGAGAGATAGTTCCTTTTACCGTGTTGACACTTAATTTCTCTCTTTGAATAATTTGATGTCAACTTCATCGGGTTTGACGTAAAGCAAATGAGACTAGTGTCTCATATTTGCAATATAATCTTCAATGTACTCTCTTTTTGATGTCGAAGTAATAAAATAGGTTGGTGTAATATGTTGATAGTTCTCTTGACGTCATTACTGATGCAGTTGATGTTGATTTTCTTGTGATGGGTAAATCTTTCTCTTGCGATGCATAACTCCTTCTCTTGCTATGCATGACTCCTTTCTCTTGCGATGCATGACTCTTTCCTCTTGCAATGCATGACTCATTTCCCAGGATGCATATCTCTTTCCCGCGATGCATGAATCTTTTTACTGCGATGCATGAAACTTTTTCCTGCGATGCATGAATCTTCTCTTGCAATGCATGAATCTTTTCTCGCGATGCATGAATCTCCTCTTGCAATGCATGAATCTCCTCTTGCAATGCATGAATCTATTCTTGCGATGCATGAATCTTTTCTCGCGATGCATGAATCTTTTCTCGCGATGCATGAATCTTCTCTTGCAATGCATGAATCTTCTCTTGCGATGCATGAATCTTCTTTCTTGTAATGCATGAATCTTTTCTCGCGATGCATGAATCTTCTCTGGCAATGCATGAATCTTTTCTCGCGATGCATGAACTTTTTCTCGCGATGCAAGAATCTTTTGATGATGCCTCCCTGATACCGAACGAAGATAGTGCTTCACCGAGCAACATAGGTCATCTTCTGGGTATTTTTTGGATGGCGGTATTGTCTCAACCGACAATATAAATAAAAATGACCCTTGGAGTAGTGGTATCATCTTATTTGACAATACGATATAAATGACTCTCCAAGTAGTGGTATCATCTCATTCGACAATACAATATAAATAACCTTCAGGGTAAGAATATTATTATATCTGATAATATAATGCAGATAAACATCTTCCAGGTATCTCTAGTTGCTGGAAAATAATAGCATTGCTCTCTTAGTGATTTTCATTTGTTCCATCTCCGAACACAGTCGCAATATACATTATGATTCGCTTTGTTGGGAAATGAATGAAATAATATTATTCATGTTCCAAAATCTTTGATATAAGCAGCATAAAATATTTCCTGCATCCACGAAAAAATTGTTAGTTTAAAATGAACTGATCTGTGTCAATCTCTGCTCCTTGTCTGGCTATCTTTGATTGATTTCTCCGATCTCCCGCATCTTGATAGATAAGACAAAATATTTTTATGCAAAATAATTAGAACATGAATGAAAAGCTTTTAAGGAGAATAGATTTTCAAAAGTAATGTTTGAAAAAAGTCACTACCAAATGTCATGTCACGTCAAGCTTAATGAACGCCATTTGAAGATGACGTCTCGAGATCTATCTGATTACTTGCTGGGAAGTATTCAAAGTTGCTCTAAATTGCCGATAAGCCCTGTTGAAATTTTGCGGCCATCCTCAAAATTTCTGTCGCAGTTAACTATCTTGGTTTATCTTTAAACGTTGGTGAGAAAATCACGGAATTTTTCAAATCCTCTCAAAAATTCTGTCCCAGTTGCAAATCTCAAAGTAACTTCAGTCTTGATTTGTGGAAAAGAATCTTCTCCTTGAGAATTTTTGAGTCCTTCCCAAAAATTCTGCCCGAGTTTCTATTGTAGAGAAAAATAGAAATCTTATGGGAGATATGATCGAGCCGTTGTGGCGCCTACGTATCCCGTTGAGGCAGGAATCAGGTCAAACGTAGTTTCCCCTCTCGAGGATTAACAAAATAAGAAATTACAAAGAAATCGACCGAGGCCGACATAAACCGCCTACGTATCTCGTTCTTGAGAATTCAGGTCGAACGTAGTTCAGATACAAAGAAAAATATTAAAAGGGATAAAGGGGTGACCGAGGCCGACATAGGCCGCCTACGTATCTCATTCTTGAGAATTCAGGTCAGACGTAGTTCATTTCATATGGATAGATTCTAAACAAAACAATTACAAGCGAATAGAATGATTACAAGGGAATGACAAGAAAATACAAACTGAAACTTCACACATAGTATCTCTTGACAGCATCTGAGTTGATTGGTTTCGGCCATTCGGTGCCATCCATCTCCGACAGGATCAAGGCACCTCCAGATAACACTTTGCGAACTATGTAGGGCCCTTGCCAATTTGGTGCAAATTTCCCTTTGTACTCATCCTGATGAGGGAAAATGCATTTGAGAACTAACTGACCAATCTCAAACATTTTGGCTCTTACTTTCTTGTGGAAAGCACGAATCATTCTCTGTTGATACAGTTGTCCATGACAAACAGCAACCATTCTCTTCTCATCAATCAGTTATAACTGATCAATCCGCTTGCGAACCCAATCAACATCACTCAATTCAGCTTCTTGGATGATTCTCAATGAAGGTATCTCAACTTCGGCAGGTATAACTGCTTCTGTTCCATATACTAGCAAATATGGAGTGGCTTCAACTGATGTTCTAACAGTCATTCGGTAACCCAACAAAGCATACGACAGCATCTCATGCCAACCTCTGCGATTATCAATCATTTTCCTCAAAATCTTCTTTATGTTCTTATTGGCGGCTTCTACAGCTCCATTCATTTGGGGACGATAGGCAGTTGAGTTCCGGTGAGTAATCTTGAATTGTTCACATATCTCTCTCATCAAGTGACTGTTGAGATTCACCCTATTATCCGTGATAATGGATTCTGGCACTCCAAATCTGCATATCAAATTGTTGCGAACAAAATCAGCTACAAATTTCTTGGTCACCGACTTATACGAAGCTGCTTTCACCCACTTGGTGAAGTAATCAATGGTAACCAAAATGAATCTGTGTCCGTTAGAGGCGGCTGGCTCTATTGGACCAATGACATCCATGCCCCAAGCTACAAAAGGCCAATGTGAACTCATAGCATTGAGTTCGTGAGGCAGCACTCGAATCAAATCACCATGCACTTGACATTTGTGACACTTCTGCACAAACTTGCAACAATCATGTTCCACAGTCATCCAAAAATAACCGGCTCGGAGGATCTTTCTTGCCAAAGTGAGTCCATTCATGTGAGTACCACAAACTCCTGTGCGTATTTGTTCCAGAAGCTTTGCAGCTTCACTAGCATCAACACATCTGAGAAGACCTAAATCTGGAGTTCTCCTATAAATGATTTCTCCACTTGCAAATAAATTGAGGGTTATACGATGTATCGACTTCTTCTGGTTGAACGTTGCATTCTCATGATAAATTCCGGTCTCCAAGTACTTCTTGATGTCAAAATACCAAGGTAAACCATCTGGCTCCGCTTCAACATGTGAACAATGGACAAACTGCTCTTTTACCTCTATATCCAAGGGATCAATATAACTGTATCCGGATGTTTGATCATTGAGGCAATGGTGGCAAGAACATCGGCCAACTCATTCTGTGTTCTGGGAGTATGTCTGAACTCAATCTTGAGAAATCTCTTGCACAACTTTTGTATATACTGCACGTACGGTGTGATTTTTGGATTCTTCACGGCCCATTCTCCTTGAACTTGATGAATCAGTAAGTCTGAGTCTCCAATAACTAGAAGCTCATGAATGTTCATGTCGATTGCCATCTTTAAAACGAGGATGCAAGCTTCATACTCAGCCATGTTGTTTGTGCAATTAAATCGGAGTTTAGCCGCCATAGGATAATGCTGACTGGATTCTGACACTAAGACTGCTCCGATACCTTTCCCTTGGTGATTTGCCGCTCTATCAAAGAATACTCTCCAACCAGGATATGCTTCAGAAATATCTTCACCCACAAAAGCTACTTCTTCATCGGGAAAATAAGTCTTGAGCGATTCATACTCTTCATCAACTGGATTCTCCACAAGATGATCAGCCAAGGCTTGTGCTTTTATCGCATTTTGTGTCACATACACAATGCCAAACTCACTCAAAAACATTTGCCATTTAGCCAACTTCCCGATCGGCATTGCTTTCTGGAAAATATACTTCAACGGATCCATCCTGGTGATAAGGTACGTGGTATAAGAAGACAAATAATGTCTCAACTTTTGAGCGATCTAGGTCAAAGCACAACATGTTCTCTCCAGAAGAGTGTAACGAGTCTCATATGGAGTGAAATTTTTACTCAAGTAATAAATGGCTCGCTACTTCTTCCCAGTCTCATCATGTTGACCAAGCACGCATCCCAATGCGTTATCCGAGATCAACAAATATAGCAATAACGGACTTCCTTCTCGCGGAGGGACCAGCACCGGTGGATTGGACAAATAGTTTTTGATGGCATCAAAAGCAGTTTGACATTCTCCGGTCCACTTGGTCAAGGCATCTTTTTTCAACAACTTAAAGATAGGCTTACACACCACGGTGGATTGAGCTATGAATCGACTGATGTAGTTCAACCTTCCCAGAAAACTCATCACCTCTTTCTTGGTCTTCGGATGAGGTTATTCTTGGATCGCCTTGATCTTAGAAGGGTCAAGCTCAATGCCTCTTCTGCTAACTATGAATCCCAACAACTTTCCCGTCGGCACTCCAAAAGCACACTTGGCGGGATTTAACTTCAAATTGTATCGGCGTAGACGATCAAATAATTTCCTCAAATGAGTCAAATGATCCGAACTCACCCTGGACTTGATTATGACATCATCTACATACACCTCGATCTCCTTGTGAATCATATCGTGAAAGATGGTTGTCATATCCCTCATATAATTAGCACCGGCATTTTTGAGACCAAATGGCATCACCCGATAATGATACACACCCCAAGACGTAATGAAAGCTGTTTTTTCTGCATCTTCTTCATCCATCAGGATCTGGTGGTAATCCGCATAACAATCTACAAATGACTGCATTTCATGCTTAGCACAGTTATCGATGAGAATGTGGATGTTCGGCAACGGAAAATTATCTTTCAGACTTGCTTTGTTGAGATCTCTGTAGTCAACGTAAATTCTGATCTTTCCGTCTTTCTTAGCAACTGGAACAATGTTGGCTAACCAAGTCGGATACTGCGTCACTTCCACTACTTGGGACTCAATCTGTTTTGTAATCTCCTCTTTGATCTTCAAACTCAGCTCTGGCTTGAACTTCCGAGTCTTTTATTTAACTGGACTGAAATCTGGATTAATCGGCAACTTGTGGGACACCGTATTCGTGCTCAACCCCGGCATATCTTTGTAAGACCAGGCAAATACATCAATGTATTCCCTAAGCAAATGAACCAGGTCTCTTCTTTGAGCTTCGGTCAGATGGACACTAATTCTGACTTCTTTGACACATTCCTCATCTCCGAGATTCACAATTTCAGTTTCTTCAAGATTCGACTTGTGTTGATTCTTAAATTGGCGAAACTCTTCGGCAACATATTCAGGTACGTCATTTTCCTCTTGATATTCCTCACCTTTGTCATCATATGCCTCATTTTGTTCGTTCGTCTCATGACATAACATGACATTGACAGGTTTTAAATTATTATTACTGAAAGCATAAATAGACAAAGTTAGGAAAGTAAAATATAAACAGATAGGTAAACGGATTTTTGATAAAAAAAAGGCTTTCATTTAAACTGAAAAATAACCACATACTTTGGCCATGGCCAAGGGCCATTTTGCCTTTTAAAACATTACAAGGGAATTTAAAAACTTTAAACATATAAAAACTACATAAAGGGTGGGTCTCGGGCCTCTTCCGGACTAACACCGATTTTAAAAGCAAACAAAGACACATGTCTTTTCTACTAAGCTGCATGGGAAATCAAGAGCGGTGTGGAGGTCCAATTTTGCAATTGCTCCTCAGGTTCTGGATCACGGATGCCTGATGTCCCAACCTCTTCCTCGATGACCGCATCAATCTCCTAAAAAAGGCCCCAGATTCCTTCCTCGAGACCACCATAGTTGATATTTTCTCGTACCGAAAATGACTGGTACAGATGAGGAATTGGTCTGGCCAATGCTTGATCAACATTCTTGTTCTTCATCTCTGCTCCGTCATCTGTTGGGACATATCCCAAACCAAACTTCGCTCCTTTGGCGGGGATTTGGATAGGCTCGACAATTCCTTGGAAATGCTTCTCCAACCCGAAACTTGGTTCGAAACCATTCTGGAGCATGACAGTAGCAATCATCTTGTACGCGACAGGCATAGGAGGCTATGGAGCCAAGTCATTACCGGTGGCATTTACCAGCTCCACCGTGTAAAAGTCGCAACCTCGAGAGACATCATCAACGATCGGTGCATACCCGTTGGAATGGCTCCCTTCACCATAAATGACCAATTCCTGGTCCTTCCAAACAAATTTCATCAGGTGGTGAAAGGTAGACGACACAGCCCCAGCCATATGAATAAACAGTCTTCCCAGAAGCAGGTTGTAGCTGGTGTTGATATCCAAGAGCTAGAACTCCACGTTAAATTCTGCAGGACCCACCTGAATATCCATGTTCACCGCACCCAACATTGACTTGGTTCTGGTGAAGCTTCCCTAAATCAAATTTTAGCTGCCTCAGAGTCGAAAGTGGGCAAATATTAAGACCAAATCCATCATCGACCAAGACGCGATTTATTATCTTGTCTCGACACATAGTGGCGACGTGTAGAGCTTTGTTGTGCATCCTGCCTTCAAAGGGCAGCTCTTCGTCACAAAAACTAATTCGGTGTCCTCGGATGACCTGGTTTATCATGGTTGCTAGATTGTCACTGTTGGTACCCACAGGTACATAAGTATCATCCAGAGCCCTCATCAGAGCCTACCTGTGCAACTGCGAACTCATCAATAAGGCCCATACAGAAATCTGAGCTGGTGTCTTCTCCAAATGCTTCACAATTGAATAATCTTTCAGCTGTATTTTCCTCCAGAACTCTTCGGCTTCAGCTTCAATAATCGGCCTTTTAGTCTGATCCTTTTTTTGCCCCCTTGGGCCAATACTTCTGGTGTGTAGCACCTGCCAGATCTGGTCATGCCTTGAGTAACAGCCGTTTCAATCACAAATTTTGGTCGGGTAAGAGTTTCTCTTGGCACTAAGGCAACAACCTTCTCGGGTGTCAAAATCACAAACTCTTTCTTCTCTCTGATGCTCAACGAAGCTACAGCCCTTTCCAGTTCATCAGGAGCAATCGAAACTATTGCCTTCATAACGCACCAGTCATCATCTGTCTCTATCATATTGATAGTGGCGCCTCCATGATTTGGCAAAGGAATACTATTGACATTGGGCGCAACTGTCTGAAGAGAAACCACATTCTGATCAATCAGGTATTGGATCTTATGCTTCAGGTTGATACAGTCCTCGGTATCATGTCCAACACTGTTGGAGTGATATGCGCACCTCTGGTCAGGTTTGTAAAACTTTGAGCTAGTGTCAACCGGCTTGGGCCCCACTAGATGAATATATCCTGTCGCAGTTAATCGTTCGAATAGATTTGTTCGGCTCAATGAGTGGAGTGAAAATTCTAGCAGGCTTCTTTTCAAATCTAGGACGGGAGGGATCGTAATTGCTTTGTTGAGGGGGAGGCATTTAGCGATAGTTTGGAGCATTCGGACGGGGAGCTTGATATCTGGCATATGAGTTGGTTTGATAATTTGATTGTGGAGCTTGGTAGTTCGCGGGGGTATTTTGGTAAAGTGGAGCTGGGGTTTGGTACAATGGGAGAGGCGTTTGGTAATTTGTCTGAAAGTTGGCACAGTTGGGGGTGGCATTTCGGTAGTGATGAGATGGAATCTGGTAAACTAGAAGGGGAGTTTGGTAGATAGGAGGGGGATTACTTTGTTAACTGGGAGGAGGGGTATTTTGGTAACTGGGGGGAGGGGTATTCTGGTAATCAGCCTGTGCATAACAAGCCGGGTATGAACTCTGTGAAGGTCGAGAATGACCTTAGTACGATAAGGATTTCCTTGGGGTCTTCTTTCCCTCGTAAGAGATAGAGGACACATCCTTTCTTTTCTTCTTCAACAAGCCCGAAGATTCGGGCGAGGCAGCAACACGGGCAATCTTCCCGATTCTCAATCCATCTTCGATAGTCTCACCTACCTTGACCATCTCAGCAAATTTTGCTCCAACGAGCAACATGATTCTGTCATGATATTCGGGCTCTTGCACCCCGCACAAACACTTTAACAATTTCCTTTTTTGACATATGAGGACTAACTCTAGCTGCCTCCTTTCGCCACCTATATGCGAATTCTCTGTGACTTTCGGTCGACTTCTGCTTCATCTTCTCCAAGGAGTAACGATCAGGAACGATCTCGACATTGTAGGCGAATTGTTCGATAAAGTCCCTAGCCAGAGCGTTCCAGCTAGACCATTGTCTCGTTTCATGAGACATAAACCATTCTAGAGCCTCTCCGCTCAGACTTCGGCTAAAAAGCCACATTAACAAAGCTTCATCTCCCCCAACTCCCACGAGTTAATCACAGTATGCCCTCAGGTGTGCTAAGGGGTTCCTCGTTCGTCCAAAGATGTCGAATTTCGGCACCTTGAACCCTTCCGGGAGGTCCAAATTCGGATGAATGCACATGTCTTCGTAACTCAACCCGGCGACCTCAAGAATGCAGTTCAACTCCTTCATGGCTTTTCTAATTTCCTCCTTCATATTTATCTTGGCGGTCTCTTCCTTTGACCCCCACTCTCTCTCCTTCTCCTTATAGTGGTCGAGCTCCGAACCATAGGCATCATGCTCATTGGGGACCGGTATTTAGAAAGTGGTCTTTTGTGGTAGTGGTGGAGCAATAGAGGGACTCTGGCCATTTAAAGGGGAGTGATAGTTTTGGGGGAAAGTCTGGAGGCTGGTATAATGGTTTTGGTGAAGGAGGGAAGTGCGTAGGTTATTAGCGTTTTGGCTGTGAGGGGGTAGGCCAATTTGGTGGTTTGCATTGGGGGGAGGGAGTAGTGCTTGGAGGTTGGTATTTTGAGGAGGGGGTGGTGTTTGATAAGTGGCTGAGGCGTAATGGGAGTTTTGGGTTGTAAGGTTAATGATGGAGGGATTACGAGCAGGGCTTAAAGGCGGGTTCTGAGCTTGTTCCACGTTAGGAGGGGAAATTTGAGTTGGAGGTCTTCCGTCTGGTTAAGCGTTGACAGCAAAAATCGGAGGAGGCAAATCGTGTTTTCTCTGCATCTCGACCCTCATCTCAGCAATTTGTTGCATCAACTGCAGGATCAGTTCATTCTGATCAGTAAGGGCGGGTTGAGCCACCACGACATCAGTAAGACTGGTTTCTTCGTTGTTATCACCCATTGCTGCTTTTCCCTTTTGTGAACTTTGATTGGAGAAGGAATCTGTAGGACCTTTAGATCTAGTGAAATAAGGATGATCAACCAGCTTATCGACACAAACCAGTTCTAACTACCTATGAAAAAAAACAACTCAAAGACAAATTTGTTAGTTTTGATTCAGCACAAATAAAGCAAAATATTACATAGAAAGCAGATAAACACATAAAAGTTGCTTTGTTTGATAACATGCTAACCCACGAATAATGGGGACTGACTTTTGAACAAGCAGTAATTTGCTCGTTTTTATGTTGAGGTTGGTGACTTAGACAAGTTAAATTGAGGTCTTCTTGCTGCATCTCTGGGCATTTGTTGATCTAAACTCAATGTTTCCTTGTAGAATGAAGGGGAAAAGAAAATTTTAAAAGATAGGGGCCGGGCCTTGAAAGGCTGGCTACGTATCTCCCAAGGAGAATTCAGGCCCTACGTAGTTCGAATACAAAAGAAGTTTCATTTTCATTCATTCATTTCTTGAAGGTTGCAAGGAAAGTGAAAAACAGATAATAAAGCTTCTAAAAGATAAAATGTGTCTCCACCCAAGCCATTCTTCTTCTGATTGCCGCATTAATCACGGAGGGTAAACTCATATGCTTTGAGGGTGATTTTCTCATTCTCTTCCTTTCATCGTCCCTGAAGAGGAGACCTATAGACAACTTCCTCCTCAGTAGCTTCAGGTGAGATGCCTTCGGGACTACTGATGTTGGCCTCTTGGTTAAAGAAAGAGTGTTTTCCAAGTGGCTTCCGAAGCATCATGGTTATATCTTTGTTGAGGACACCGCGTTCCTTCCGCACGTCAGCTATCTCTTTATTTATAACATCACATTTTGTCATCTTTGTTGCCAATTCCGCGTTTAGTGTCGCATTTGCTGTTTGTGCTATTGTGGTGACAAACTCCACTTCTATTCTCCTTTCTCTGGTTTCTTGGATCTCTTGTCTGAGCCGATGTAATTTCATCTTCAAATCCTCCTCAGTTAGGTCTATGTCGATACCCTTCCCTTTTTCCATCTTAGCAGCAGTTTTACCTTTTTTGAGATAATAGAATAATGTTTTAAGACTTGGTAGTGGGATTTTATTTCTGGTTGAGAAACTCAAGACTCAAGGAATTTTGGTTGGACATTTGGTAGTGACTTGTATTTGGGGAAATTTTTAGAAAATTTCTGAAAAGAAGTAGGCTAAAAATGTCCTCATTCAAAGCAACATATCACATATACAGTTAAGTCACACAAATATCGCGTCCTAAACATGCATGTGACCCTTTTATGCCCAGGGTAGGCCTAGCGTTTTGAAGGATGTATTGCGCTTTTTAAAACAAGTTGTTGCATCCCCCAAAATAAGATTCATAACCAATAGAGAATTCGTTACAAAGTTAAGCAAAGGGATACATCTTTTAGGGAAGGGATAAGTTGCAAATACAAAAACATCAATCCCACGCAGGGGAATAAGATAACTTAAAATGTTAAAAGACCTACTCCTCCTCTTGCTTTTTCCACTTCTTCACGAATGAGGAACTTGCTAGTTATCACATGCGGCTCAGCGAACACAGCTTTGGAAGACATCGACACGCCTTGGAGGGTGTTAAGCTGATCATACAAGTTCAAGTCCAAACGTATCAGGCAGGCTCTCGCGTCAGCTAACTCTTGCGTGGCAAAGGCTAATGCCTTTTGGCTTTCATATTCTCGATGCTGGAATTCTTGTTCCCTACGCAGGTATTCTTGCTCCTTATGTTGAAACTCTTGCTCTCTTCGGTCCCATTCCTGCTGAAAATAGTAGGCTTGGATTTGGAGCCTTACCTGGCATCTTCAATTTGTCGGCCCGTGCGTGGCGTCGGGTCAAGTGTACCACGCAAATCATCCTGCAACCATTTTTTGTATTCATCCACATACCCGACTTCATATCTATTTTCTACCGTGCTCTCTTTTAGGTTGACCCGTCCAGCCCATTCTTGACAAATATCCTTGGCGTAAGGTATCTTGTCGCACCCGTTATAGTCAAAGACGTAGCGGCTAATGTCTCCTTTGAAAGGTAGAATCTGTCTTCTGCCGAATTGCCGCATTACCCTGCTAGGATTGTAAGGCCGTACCCCTCTAATGCCAGGAAGGATTAGGAAAGGACACTTGGCCCCCTGAATAGCTATTTTTTCTGACATGAAATCTTGAAGCATCCATTGCACGTTTCAATCTTTTATGTCGTGGAAAACTTTAGCCCATGCTTCCCTAGTGCTGTGGATCTTGAACCTGTTGATGCTCAAATGAAATTCGTAATGGTCGAGGTGGCTTTCTTTTTGTGGTTCGACCAATTTCTGTTTCTGAGTCTCATATGTCTTCACTAGATGTTTGGACATCCACCACTGTAGCAAGATGTTACAACCTTGAAAAAATGAAAACCCATTTTTGCATTGACCCAAAGATCGGTAGATGTCGGCCAGAATGATCGGGGCTAGGTTGAAGTATTTCTTAACTTGTCCTTTCTTACCAACACCCTCGAAGATGGCGTGTGTAATCATGACAACCCGAGTATCAATTTCATTCCCTTCGCCTTGAGGGAATACCATCGTCCCAAAGAGGCATACGGCAAATGCTAGAGTTTGAGTTTGATTCCAGCTACTGTGACTGTGAAACTCATTTGGAAAATTCTTATAATAACTCTCGTGACCCCATCGTTCATAGAATTTCACAAATGGAATACTCGGGGTGTCTAGCCAGTCTGCATTTAGCAATAACATCATGTTTTTCAGTTCTGTGCTGGTTGGCTTATCTGGTAGCAAAATGTGATGATCTGGATGTTTTTTCCTTTTCTGGCATGTTCCGATGTTGTCTAGGCAATCTTTGATTTGTTCAACAGTTGGTGTCATTTCAACATCTCCGAAGCGAAACACCATCCTCTCATCATCCCAAAATCGAGTGACCACCTCAATGAACTTAGGCCAGACTCTGAGATTCATTATCGACGGGAGGTGACCTAAGTGAATGGAAAGTTCTCTTTTCTGATATGCATTGAGATTGTACCACCATACACGAAGGAGGTTTGGCGTCTCGGTGACCATTTTGAAACTCAAGTGTTTCTTGGCTATCTACAAAAACATACAAAGAATTAGATACCCCCCAAACCCAAGACATAACAATTTGTCATACAGCGTATACATCCTTCAAACACGTAAGTATGAACGTCTGTTCGGGCCGTGGGCCCTTTGGACTCAATGTTGTCTTTCTAATGGACCCGACACGCCTTGGGTGTTGGGTTATCTTAAGCCAATGCGCTAAATTTTTTGATTTGGTCTTGCTCTATCCTAGTATGACTAAGAGTGAGTTTTCTTTAAAGTGGATTGGTGACCCAAGCGGACTAATTGGGTTGGGACAATTAACGACAGTTGACTATCCAGTAGCCAACTACATTCGTCAGGGTGCCTCGACAATAATTTGGTTAACGAACGATTGCGGCCTGCATAATCATCCTTTGAGTGGAAAATAAAATAAATGTCGTTTGACGGAGTATGTCATACCATGAATGCAACAGTTTATAGCAATTTAAACACATTAAGCTCAAATAAACAACTCAGCAATTAAATACAATTAGTCAAATAGTCAAATCTTATGGTTAGAACTGAATTAATTTCCCAGCAGAGTCGCCATTTCTATTGTGCCGTAATTTAACTATTTCTAGAAAAATCACTTTTTAAAATGTTCTAAGTAGAAAACAATTTGAGAAAAATACTTAGAAAAGAGTCGCCACTTAATTTTTTAAAGAAATTAAGAAAACTTATAATTTTCAAAGATTTAAACAGAAAAAATCATTTGAAAATACCAAAGAAGGTTCGGGGTTCAATTTAACTTCGAGAAGAGTTTAAGCATTCGAAGTGCCCGCTAACATGCGATTGACCTGCGACTTGACTAAAATATATTTTGACTAATTAGAAAAGGTGATTTAAAATAAGAAGAATAACTTACAATATTTGGTTAACTTTTTTTAAAAAAAGTTAAACAAATGACATATTTTATTTTATTTTATTTTTGGAGAAAAGGGATTCAAAATGAAATATTTGACTTGAAATATAAGTGATTAGAATATTAATAAAACTATATTAATTAGAATTTATTTAATTCATTTTAAAATAACTTGAAGCATGAAAATCATTTTAAATTAATTGAAGAATAAAAATTTTGACTAACCTTTTTGAGAAAATGACTAAGTAAGTATTTATAATAATATTTTACATTATTAGATTAACTTTGAAAAAATAGTTAAACAAAGAGCAATTTTTTATTTTTTAAGGAAATGGGACCTTAATTGAAACATTTGAATTAGAGACAAGTAATTAGAATTTTAACGAAACTAAATTAATTGGTTTCTATTTGAGTCATTTTTTGGTTTATGAAAAAAACTATTTTAAACTAAATAAAAATTTTGTTTGACTAAAGATTATAAATGAAAATGCAAGAGTTGATAAAATGAGATTTGTTAGAAATAAAACAACACAGAGAAATAGTTTGTCTTTTGGGGAATTCGATTAAGTTAATTAACAATTCTAAAGTTAGAGTTAATGATAATAAAAACAAACAATAAATAAAGACAATTAAATAATTTAAAAGTAAAGGAGAAATGAATTTGGGCCCTTTTTGGGCCAAATTCGCTGCCACTATTGG
>JAJOOR010024153.1:0-18119 GCA_036250505.1 Solanum acaule | reverse complement strand
TCAAAGGGAGGAGGATTGCCCAAGCCTTATAAGGAGTCCACCCATCTCATTAACCACCGATGTGGGACTTTTGTCATTCTTTAACACCCCACCTCACGCCCAGTGCTTAGCATCTGGTGCGTGGGCAATTTTGATTTTGGGGGGATGGGGGCTATGAGGATGGGTGTGGGGACTGGGGGTGAAGATGAAGTATGTTGAAGGATGAAAAACATACAATCAAGAATGTGGATTGTCATTTGTTCACCTTGTTTAATTCTTTACTTTCATCAAAGAGGTGATTTTCCTCTCGTATATAAGAAAACTAGAAAACATTTTTTGATCCTTCATATCGAACACTCCCTTAAATGTCATTTCACACTACATTAGTATCCGTTTAATTTTTTTCCAGAAATGTTAAGGTTTTCCTCTAAAAAGATTAAAATTAAAAATTAAAATTAGGAGAGGTCTCTTTAATTAAAAGGGATTGTAGATTACAAACAAGTGACTCATGTTATCATTTTCATTCTTGTAAAATTTTGTTTCCAGTGTGTTGTTTTAGATTTATTTATGAAGAATGTGAAACTTCATATTGCAATACAGCAGCATCTTTCATTTATTTTATTAAATTATCTCAGAGTTATTTTAGTATAAATAATTCTCACACTAGCAAGTTATATTTTACTATTAGATAATGTCCTAGCATGAATCCAATATATGTTACTTTATTTGTCTAAATCCTTGTGATATAAATGAAATTTGGAGAGTCGATCAAATTTTATATATATTTTATTTTTAAAAATGGTTTAAGTCGTTAATTCTTATTTTTACGTTTTTATCAAATAATATATAATGTATTGTTAAGAGTTGTATGCTTATAGCCTCTTATTTGATATCAAAATATTTAAAATTGTTAATTACTTTAAGTTTTAGTATCTTTTACATAATTTCCAACTATACCACTTTTTTAAGTTGTTACTTATTATGCTTAATAGCACTTGAGTACCACTCTGAGTCTCTGACTATGAAAAACTTATTGAAAGATGAGGAAAAAACATAAACTCATTAAAAAGAAAGTAACACAAAAAAATTTAAAATAGAGTGAATATTTGATTTTTCAGAGTAAATTCCACCTTTGGCTTGAAAACACACCGCTCATTTAACAACTATGTACTTACTCGATATCAATTCATTTGTTCTATTTATATTTTTAATATAACAAATGATATATTTAAATCTTTTAGGACATTCTCCTATTTTTATTTGTGTAATACTCCCTTCGTCTCTTTTTATATGTCATCTTTTTACTTTGCACTTGCATTAAAAAATGATGTAACTTTACCCTTCTACCCTTATTTAATTTTTTTGGAATTCAAGTTTTCAATCAATGAATATGAATTAATTTATTTTGATTAATTAATTTAACCAATGAACATGAATAATTTACTTAGCTTTTCTAAGTTGGTCAAATGTATATTTTCAATGCTAATAACTCACAAGGGTAAGAAAAGGAACAATATGATAATTTATGCATTGATTTTAAAAAAATAAAAAAAAATGACATATAAAAAAAAAAGCAATATATTTAATTTAAGATTACGAGATTACTCCGTCTAAAAAATAGGAGGAATGTCCAAAAAGGATTAGAAAAGAAAGTGTTTTACATCGTAGTGGATGCGACGACTAAATCATTCCGTCAAAATAGGAAACTGCCCAAAGAAAGAAAACTATATGTGGCTTCAAATCCAGCCGTTTGAATATACATCTACGGCTTAAATTAAATCAAAGTGGCTCCACAAATTCACTTTAAACCCGGTCCACTATCATCCCTCATACTGTTCTTCTCTCTCTCTCTTTCTTTCTCTCTCTACCAACGCTCTCTCTGTTTCTCGTTTTGCACTACTTCAAAGCTTGCTTAACCTGCGCACTTTACCTGCCTGAGTGATGAAGCCGCCATTTCAGTTCGTAATAAGAATATCATCAAGATACAGGATGTAACACTGATCCAACGGTAGAGATTCGCTAACAATGGACGGTCAGAAAAGCCAAGCGAAGCTTACGAGGACTCATTCTTCACTTCTCCGATCATCTTCGATGCTCCGGTCGTCTAGCTATAGTGTATCTTCTATTAACGAATTCGTAGATGATCATGAACCGGACATTGAAGAACAGAAGCCCCACAGAACCGGCGCAACTCTGGTTCGATCGGTTTCGTCCCGTTTCTGTGCCGGTACGGGCAGGGTAGCTCCTGTTATAGCGGTTTTATTGCTCTCAGTATACGTTCTGTTCTATTTCTTCAACAGGGGTGACAGATCCATATCGGAGAATCTGCTTCTAGTACTGATTTTCTTTGCGATTTTGCTTTACTTCGCCGGAAAGAACAAGAGTACAATTCATCAGGGTTATAATGGGTTGAAGATGACGTGTAATGGGTATGGAAGGAAACTTGGTTTAGTGTCCAATAAGCATGTTAAAGTGCAATGGTTCATTGGGGAGCGGAAATTAGATGTGAAAGAGGAGAAGGGGAAAGTGAGAGAAGGGGTAGAGGTTTACAGCAACGGGGACGTGTATGAAGGGGAGTTTCACAAGGGGAGGTGTAATGGTAGTGGGGTCTACACTTACTCTGTGAACAGTAGATATGAAGGTGACTGGATTGACGGGAGGTACGATGGGTATGGGGTAGAGAGCTGGGCTAGAGGTAGCAAATATAGAGGGCAGTATAGACAAGGACTGAGGCATGGCTATGGAGTTTACAAATTCTTCAATGGAGATATCTATGGTGGGGAATGGTGTAATGGGCAGAGTCACGGAATTGGGGTCCAGAGCTGCTCCGATGGCAGCTGTTACATCGGTGAATTCAAATGCGGCGTAAAACACGGCCTCGGCTCTTACCATTTCAGGTAACTTCTTCATTTGAACTTTGTTTGCCATGGAGATCGTTGTTCGTAAATGAGAATTCGAATCCTTAGGGTCTTTTTGTTAGGATTTGGATTTAGTCTGTCAGATTTACAGATAGGATCAGTGTCAAACTCCATGTTCGACTTAACTCACGCCCCAAAAGCTTTCTCAATCACAAAAAGATTAAGTCCATCTTATAAGGAGACCAAGATTCTCGTCCATCATGTTGATATCCCATTGCATTCATCAATTAGTGATAATTTCATTTACCGTCTGTTGAATTTTGTGAATTTATTAGCATCAATCAAGTCCAAACTATTTGGATTTTTCTCAGAATTTCTTGATTGTTTTAGTATTTATGAATATTGAGTGGAAGTATTTCATAAGCAACTTGGTGTTTCACTGGATTTGGTGCAGGAATGGGGATCGATACGCAGGGGAATATTTCGGTGACAAGATTCATGGTTTTGGTGTGTATCATTTCGCCAACGGGCATTGCTATGAAGGGTCATGGCATGAAGGCCGTAAGCAAGGTTACGGAATGTACAAATTTAGAAATGGTGACACAAGGTGTGGTGAATGGGCCTCTGGCAATCTCAATACTCCATTGCCTCCATTTACTGATATCGTCCTTCGAGTTGTTCAGGTAAAAATTATTTCTAGTCCGACATGATCAACGAAGATTCATATAGTTGGTGTAGTCCCTATCAACATATGCAACTGCTCAAACATTGACTTGTCGTAATCTTGCTGATTTTTTGATGCAGGCTAGTAGAAAGCTAGCAGAGAATGCAATTAACATACGTAGGGTCGATGATCAAGTGAACAGGGCAGTGATAGCAGCAAACAGAGCTGCCACTGCATCCCGAGTTGCTGCTATCAAAGCTTTTCAAAACAGGATGCATGGAAAACTTTGTGACACTAACAATTGAAGTTTGATAAATGTAAATTTAGTACTACTACTGGTATGCAAAGTGTTGAATGAATATTCCAAAGCCACCCTGGCTGGCAAAATGCTTGCTGGAGGGAGGTTGAGTTTAATGCTGTAACTTTTAGTTGACAAACAAATATAACTTGTATATACACTCTTTGAGTAATTTTCCTAGATAGTCATTCATGTTTGGGAAATTATCTTGAAATATCACTTATGTTTATTTTAGGACTATAATATCACTCAACTTTACCTATTTTCCTCAAAATATATTTGACACATTATATACATCATCTCTCTTCTACTGGGATGCCATGTCACATTATTCTTTTTTTTTTATTAGCAATTTTTAAAAAAAAATTTAGACAACCCATATATTATACCGAGTAAAAAAAATTACATAAGGAACTGTAATATGAGCTCCTCCGATTCTTCAAGAAAATATGTGGCTTCCTCCAGTTTTTCAAGGAATGCTTTCTGCTATGCTTATGCTATTATAGGATATAGGAGAGTGACTGTAAACACACAACTTCCACCCTCTTGGCTGTAGTTTGACCTCCGGCCGAAGACTAGTGGTAGGTGGTCCTGCGGAGCTTTCGGAAAAGGGTAGCCTTGTGTGTAAGCACAGCAATGAAACTCGTTATTCAAACAACTATTCAGAGCTCCTCGTAAGGCTTGTTGGAAAACCCGTTGTCGGACTTGATTAATCGCCCTTTGCTGTTCAAACTGAATCGTTTCGTTTCCA
Organism: Solanum acaule; assembly: GCA_036250505.1. Taxonomy (NCBI): domain Eukaryota; kingdom Viridiplantae; phylum Streptophyta; class Magnoliopsida; order Solanales; family Solanaceae; genus Solanum; species Solanum acaule. The sequence goes on along the minus strand of JAJOOR010024153.1, from coordinate 13,569 downwards.
AAAAAAAGGAAATTTGTTTGGGCAAAAACCTTGGTAGTTTTCAAACAAATCCAATGTTGGGCCAAGCCTTGCCAGCCGGTAATAGCCGAAGGCATAAAAGGGGGAGATAGGGAAGAGGAGATTAAGGATAGTCACTCCACTCCATAGATAGTGCACACAGATTCTTCTTTCATTTTCCATTCCTTTCGGGTCGGAAACGCGGATAATTTACGTATTACGAGAATGTCGTTGAAGTAGGATCGCTAGTGGGATAGTCCAGTGGTACTTCTTGCCTCTGTTGACACCTTCTGCTCTAATCTCCGAAATAGAAGATCAGCTGACTGAGGAGTTAGTATTGATTCATGCCTCTTTCTTGAAAAGAAACTATGCCTGATAAGGCGAATAAAGACTCATCTTCTTTCATATCATATGTGTCAGAAGCACCGTAAAAACTCGAGCTACTACTTCTGACTTAGACGTCCTGAAATTCCTATTGAAGTAAAAGATCCTACGAGAGCATTGGTGTGCTTGAACGTAGATTGGGAAGTGCGAGAGAGCAGCCCCCGTTCTAACCAAATTTCCTTCTTTCGCTGTTAAGCAAGTCCCTCTCGATGGGAAATGGAACTTAGATCACGATGTGAACCTCGGCCCCTTCTCTTTACCTTTCCCGTGCCCTACCTCATTCTTGCATAAGGAACTGTCTCCTGAGCTGTTGTATACCTTGATGTCGACCAAAGAAATCGCCACGAGGTAAAATTCAAGTTTTCTTCTTCTGATTCTTTTATTTTTGAAGTGTAGATTGTGAAATAATTTGAATACTTAACTTGATATTGGAGTAATTTTCTTAAAATTTAGGGGTTTTTTGCTTGCTTGTTTTTGAATCGGATAATTCTATTGTTTGAATCTGCCTAAGCTTTGAACAAATGTTTATAATTTGTGTAAAAATCTTTTTTTTACCATGAACAAGAAACCTTTGATTTTTTACCGTGAACAAGCAACATTTGTTTATAGTTTGTGTAAAAATCAATGATCCTAATATCTAATTTATCTCTAAATATCCAACTAAATTTATTGTTTCTTTATCAGCTTCAAGGAACTAATTTAATTTTTTCCTTGACAGCAAGACTATATTTTTGTATGGATATAACGACAAATACTCGTAAATAAAATATAGGATAAAGATTTTCGCTATAAAGTTGAAGTAAACTATATTTTCATAGAGAATGGATTAATGCTTTCTTATAGATACATTAAACAAGCTGTCATTTAAAGAATTAAAAAATATTATTAATAAATTAAAAATGTGACATAGCATCCCAATAAGAGAGAGATAATGTATTTTTTGTGTCAAGTATATTTTGAGAAAAATAGATAAAGTTGGGTGATATTATAATCCTAAAACAAACATAAGTGATATTTCTAGATAATTTTCGTGTGTGATTATCTAGGGAAATTACTCTACACTCTTTCAATCTTACATGTATATAGAAAAGTGTTGTTCATTTATTGGGTTAGTGTCAACATCAAGTCAGACGCTTATTTGACTATACATACTTTCACAGGTTGATAATGAGTTATTTTATTTGAATTCAGATACTCATTGATTATTTGATTAAGTTACTCTAATTTATTTATAGGAAAAATGTTAAGATGAAAAATTAATAACGTTTTGGTTTTTAATTTATAATCTTATTAACAAAGCAACACAAAGTCATGCCTTTAATGGAAAGGGGAGAGTGTCAATTGCTATCCTTTTGTAGTGTTCTCAAATCTCAAATATAGATTCTTGGAACTCTTTGTTCTTTTAAGGCTGCTGCCTTTTTCCAAAAAATCAAAAAAGTAAAAAGCTTTACTTTCTTTATCAAAAATATTTTATAGTATGTTATTTGGAAGTCAAAAATTTCTTTTGGAGTATGTTATTTCTCCAACAATATCAAGATGTGCAAATCAAACAAGATTAAGAAGTAATCAGTCCTAATATTATCATTTTAGGCAGTCCACCATCCGGCCTAGTAGCTTATCCTACACAATTTATGTTACATTTTTTTAAGTCCGTATAAAAAAGAATGTTATCTTTCTATAAATGTAAACAGTTTAACTTTGGATTTTGTTTCTTTAATCAAATAATTTATAGATAAGCAAATGGTCAATGAGCGATATAATTTATAAATTTTCATATTTTTCTTTTGAATTTTAAATTTTGTGTGACTGTATCGAGTTAAACGGTGTCACGTGGATGGGACGAAGAGAGTACTTTTTAACACTTTTTCTTCTTAATTGTAACTCTAATTTCTTTGACTTTCTTTTATAGAATGTGAGAGTTTCAAAATAATGGTTGGAGAAGGTAAGAGTTAGGTAGAAACATAATTACATGTCTACATAGTATAAATTCTACTATTAGTTAATTTTATTTTTTATTTTACTTTGATGGGATAAGCATTCTTCCAGATCATTTTATTTGCATTTTTAATCGTATAAGTTTGAAATTTGGACATATTATCTATAGCTAAAAATTGTAGGACCATACATGAATGTCACCTAAAATAAAACCATCCACAGAAGCAAAAGAAACTAACAATAAAATAAACCTAGCTTTATTTTCACGACTCCATCATCACTCAGAACTCATAATTATTATATTCAGCAAAAAACTAATAATTAGTAATCTTTGTTTTGGATAACTACGTCTTTTTATATGCATATAAAAAAATTAATTAGGGGTAGGGAAAAAGGAGATTATAAGATAAGAAATCGAGTCCTCACCAATAAAGTGAAAATTCAGATAGCCAACCAATTGAACTACTCAAAATTTTCCGGATAATTAGTTTCAAGTCAACAAAAACTAAATTATAATGCCGTAAGATGAAGGAACTCATATTTTAAAACTTAAATAGTTCTACGTAGTTATAAATCTCAACCGTCCTTTAAAGAATACTAGGCTGATTTGTGAACACATGTACATGTAATTTTAATGTTTTTTTAAAATATAAAATGTAATGTATCATCATGTAGCAACAAATATAATACATCTAGATAGGATATAGTAGGATATAATCTCCTTTTATATATATATATAATAATATATCAGGATATTATATAATAATGTTTAATGTTTATTTTCAACAAAATGTGGCAAGATTGTTTCACTTTCACATGCCCGTGTCTAACACATGTTAGAGATGCCAATTGATATTCTACGTTGTATTTAGTCGTCCTTTCCGGTTATAATTTTGTTAATATATCTAGTGATCAAAGCTGGGTCGTTTGGCTGATGGGATAAAGAATAATCATCTAAGAGTTAAATATATAAAATTATTTATCCCACATTTTGTAGAACTTTTAAATCTGAGATTTAACTATTCAGGAATTGTTTTATTTATACCACAATTTTGGTACTAATTTTTTTTTATTTTCACACTTTATGTGCGATGACGATTCCAAGATAAAATAACAAAATGTCATTTTTTCTTCCTAGATGACAATCTTTTGTTTTTTTACGCTTTCCTAGAAGCTCACGTCCTTTTTTCGAATAAGAATGTTTACCATCATTTTCTTTTTGGCAAAATTAGTAAACTAGTCAAAATCCCTAACATAATTATTAAAAACATCTACACTTAAAAATAATTATTGAAAATGTCAATATTTTAGCAAATATAATGTATCCTAATATAATTAATTTCCTTTTCTTTTATTTCTCAAATTAATGCCACATTGGACTCATTTTTACCACTACCTATTGAAAAAGTAAAATAATTAAAAAAACCTTATTCCTCCTTTCTTTCTCTCTCTGATAGCCGATAGGTAACTTATTTTTTTTCCAATTATTTTCAGAAATCTGTAAAAATCTCCCAAAAGATATTCACAACAATCCATTGATTTAGCCACAACTGAAATGTTCATCATTTTTTTAAAGTAAAAAATGGGCATTTTCTGTTCTGATTTAGCACCACGTAATTCCATCAAGTTTTCCTAATTATTGTGCTATAGACTACAACAAAATTCATTTTGGAAGATATGCCAAATCCTTGAAAACTTAATTGATAGTACTATTTTTCCATTTTTTTTAATCTTGAACAGATCGTGGCTTAATGAACAACTTCATAAAGTTTTGTAATCTTATTTTCATTTTGTTTTCATACTATGAATTGGATACAATTTTTGTAGTTCATAGTCTCATATATTTGGGATCCTGTGGAATACAACATATTTTTGTTTTTCTTATATTTGTATGCCTGTTAGTTTTGTATTTATATCATCAAATTGTATTCATCCTCAGAAGTGGATACAAAGTTAGTAGTTCATAATAGTATATTTGCAGCTGATTGTGTGGAATACAACATAATTTTTGTTTAGATACAACTTTTGTATAGTACATAATATTATTTTGTGGAGATTATGTGGAATACAACATATTTTTTGTTATATTGCTTCTTATTTTGTATTTATTCTAACTGTATGCCTACTAGTTTTGTATTTTTATCATCAAATTGTATTCAACCTCGACAGTGGATACAAAGTTAGTAGTTCATAATAGTATCTTTCTAGCTGATTATCTGAAATACAACATAATTTTTGTTTGTATTTATTTTTTATTTGTTTTCATTCTAATTGTATACCGTCAAAAATTTTGTATTTCTGTCCTCACAATGTATCTCAATATCTCTCTATTTAAATTTCAGTTTAAAAGTTTTTAAATTACTCTCCCATGATTTTCTCCTTTTTGTTATTAACTAATTGTATTCTTTAAAATTAAACAAATGAAAAAAAATACATAATCAGCCCTATAACAAAAGAAAAATATTGACATTTTGAAAAAAATTCCTTTCTTTTTTTACACCATAACTTTCATTGATTAAGTGAATAGTTCTGAGGAGCCTAATTTATTGCTTAATTATGGCATATCATGATGTTATATTGATATATATTACTTAATGATTTTTACGTATATTACTATTTTTGTGTTGTTATGATTCGATATACATGATAAAGATACGTTGAAACAGTGACAGGAGAATATACAAGTTACAGACCCAAAAACTCTTGTTACAACTTACAACTAGAATACAATTGATCATATACATATCTCATGATAGTGTATTTAAGACATTATGCTTATATTCAAATAATAATTTGAATATGAGAAATCATGTTTTGATGTGTAAGGATCTAATATATTGATATACTAGAGAACTTGACCGCGCTTCGCGCGTTTGTTAAAAGTTTAATATTTTTGATTAATTTTATATTTAATTTATTGTTTAATCGTAATATTATTGTTTGTTTTAATAATATGAAGATTGTGAAAAAGAAAATTAAAGCTTGACAAATTTTACATTTATTAATTGAGGGAGAATATATTTGCTATAACAAATTCTTTCATTTCTAGTGAAGTTGATCCTTTTATATGCAATATATATTTGGGTGTACCTCACCTTAAATGTTTAAGAAATATCTCATAATGTAAAATAACAATGTAATACTAAACAAATGCATCAACAAGTGAAATTTACATTAAAAAAATATTGAATAATAACGTAATAATACCTTGATAGTATTTTCTATCCATTTAAAAAAAAAACCTTCACCATTTTTTTGTTATATCTTCTTATAATAGAAGAATCATTTATAATATTCTACTCCACCTTAATTTGTACCATTAGAGTTTAAGAATAAACATTAAATTTTAAATCGAAATAAAAAATTATTGAAAAATGAAAGAGAAAATAATAATATTACAAAAATCAAAATCAAGTGAAAGAATTTTTTTTTCATGAATTGTTTAAAATTTGAAATATAGTGATAACAATCAAAATAGAGTAGTTGTTTTATCTTTAAAATTAAGTTTAATTGGATTGAATTAGTAGAATGAGAAAAAATAATTAAATTAATATCCCTTTTATATTATTAAAAATACATTTTTTTTAATTGAGTAGTAGGTCAAAAGTTACAAGTTACAAAGGGATATTAAATTAGTATCTTACTCTCTTCTTAATTATTATGGTATTGCAAACATTTCTTTTCCTTAAATGGTGATTTATTTTTCTTTTATAGCTATTCAATTAATATGGGATATTGAAATAATATCTTAATCTTTCCTTAATCATAATAAAATTATTATTTAACCTTTATTTTTCTGAAATGATAATTTTCTCTTCATTTCTATAACATATTGCTTAATATATTGATTGTAATTATAATAAAACATATTGTATTTAGTATGATAAAAGAATCCAAAAATTTGAGAAATCAAATAAATAATAACCCTAACTTCTAAGAAATGTCACATCATCATTTACATAATTACATATTCAACTTTATATATATAATAATAGAGTAAAAAAGAAGTGATTTTAAGAAAATGATATAAATAACATTAACGATGAGATGATGAGAGTTAAGTAAATCTTTTTTTATATTTTACAAATTTTTAACATAAAATTTTTTATTTTTTGAAATTAAAAAAAATAAAAAATCGAGGCAACAATTATTTTAAGAAAAATATAATAAAAAACGTCAGAAAGAATTGATAAGAACATAAGTATATAATAGTGTATGTTCTTGGAAGGTCGTTTAAGAAGATGACATGTTCATCTCTCAATTTAATGTAATATTAAAACTATATATAACATGATTAAATTTATTTAATATATATTTATTAATTAATTTTAGGCAACTGGCTGTCTACGCATCTCCCACGCAATGCTACATTTTTTTTTATTCTTTCCTAATAGTCTTCATATATTTTGTTTTCTCGATGATTTAAATTTATAATTTTAAAGTTAGAAGTGAAGACTGAAAATGCTTATCATTCGAATTATTTGGTTTATCACTATTTTTTTTAAGTTTGTATTTATGGTGTAGTATAGTTTTAGAAGAAAAAATGATTCAAAAATTTAAAAATGTTGATTTCTTAAATGGTGATTCTTTTTCCATTTATAACTATTCAATTAATTTTTAATGTATTAAATGTGGTTATTGGATTGAAATAATATATTTATCTTTCCTCAATCATAACAAAATTATAATTTAACCTTTACTTTTGAAATGATAATTTTCTTTCCATTCCTACAACGTAACATATTGAGATGAAGATTCATGATGAGATGAATATTAAGGAAAGAAGTAAAAGAAATTAATAGTATTGATGATGATAGGAGTTAAATAAATCATTTTTTATATTTTATAAGTTTTTAACATAAAATTTACCATCTTTTAAAATTTTAAAAATGCTAAAAAAACATAAAAATAAAAATCGAGGCAAAAATTATTTTAAGAAAAATATAACAAAAGTGTCGGAAAAAATTGATAAGAATAAATAAGTATCTATTGCTAAGAAAGGTGCCATCCCACATTTTTTATTTTAGCTTTATTATTACACACACACATATATATATATATAAACTTTTAGAAGAAGAAATGTTCCATAGCTTTTAAAAATGATAAATAAAATTATATAAAAATACATATGTAATTCTTATAAAGTTATAATAACAAATTTCTTGATATAAATAAATAAATAAAAGAAAAAAACTAATTTAAGAAAATTATTAATGAAATTAATAGACGAGGAAAGAAACTAAATAAGATCATCTTTTTAATTATATTTTTTGAATATATATATAAATTTTAATTAAAGATAAATAAGGAAAAAAACTTTAATTAAAGATACAAAAAAATAAAGACAAAATAAAAGAACAAAGAAATTAGAAGAAAAATGAAGTTGAAAGAAATAATATCAATTTCCTCTCCTTTCAAATCACAAAATAAATTTTTGCTTATTCTCTCCCTAATTTGATACGAATTCCATTAATAGATCCTTTCTCCAAATAATCCTTCTTACTCTTTGAAACACTAATCATCCTTCCTATAAATTTCTTAACCAAAATGCATTTTCTCTCTCAATATATATTCCCTTGATAGGAAGAATAATCATTCTTTCATTTTGAAGAAAAATATTTGTTACCTGATATTTCCAAATAATTTTTCTTACCCTTTGAAACACTAACCACCATTCTTATATATTTTTTCAACCAAAATGAATTTTTTCTCTCAATATATATCTCCTTGTAGGAGGAATAAACACTCTTTCAAAAAGTCTCTCATTTTGAAGAGAAACGTTTATTACATGACCTCTTTCTTTACATCAATATCTTCAAAGAATCATGAGATATTATCTCTTTCTCTTTTGTTAAAAAAATCACATAACCTAGAAATTTGATAGACATCTTAGCAGCAAAAGTTGATATCATATATTCATCAATCATCATCATAGTCAAAAGAAGAAGAGCCAAACAGAAATTCGTTGTTGTTTGTTACAATTGCTCAACTTTTAATTTTATTTTATAGGTTAAATAAGTATAAACGGTTACGAAAAATGAATAGATTTTGATCTTTTCATCTTCTATTTACTTAAATGTATATTAGTGTAATGGATGTTATAAAGGGCAAAATTAATTGGGTATGCCATAAATACTTTCAGTTTTTTGAAAATACAATTAAAAAATACAAAACAAACATAAAATGTCAAAAAAGGAGAAAAAAAGAGAAATAGAAATGCTGGCCATAGAGAGGTGCCACATCAGACTGATTAGATTCAACTTTATATATATATATATATAGATTAGTCAAATCAAAAGAAAGTAAGATGTGAGAAATTTAACGTCTGTAGAAAAACTTCCTTGCAAGTAATTTATAAAAAAAGAAAACATGTATTTCTCCTCTGAAACATGTTTCAACTTTGCTCAAAGTACAAGGAGCAAATTGCTCTTAGCATTGTGGTCATAACTTGAATAAGATCATGGCATCAGTTTTTTCATCGGATACAAGAAAATGGAGGACAAATAACATGTTTTAAAGTCGCTTTGCTTGTTGGCGAGTACCAGCAGAAAAACCTTCAGAATACGCAGTGTTCTTGAACATTGTCTGCACAAACAAAAAGCTATGGTGAAAATAGCATCTACTTTGAGGAACTTTAAACATAAAAAAGAAAAAAAAATCCTAGACAAACTTGCTGTTCTGTAAACTATGACAGTTTTGGCTTTAAGAAGTATACAGCAAAATCCCAAAACCAAACCGAGTTCTCCCATTAACATTATGACTAGAATATTACTACTATAACATTATGACCTTTGTTTGACTAATATATCTATCAGAAGCGAAACAAATTGTCTTTTTCGATAGGCTCTCCTACCGTTTTATCTTAAGATATATTTGTCTGTTGATGCTTAAATAAAAAATTTGAGAACTGCATGAACATAAATCAAACAATATTTCATCACATGCGCTGAGAAAAGGGGAAGTTGGTACTCACAGCTGTGCTCTTTAGCTCTGTTGCAAGTTTTTTCCTAATTGTATTTGATATGACTTCACCGAGTTTCTCACCATATTGCTTTACATTCTCCTCTGTTATCTGGATTTGTTTTGGATATAAGTTTTAACTGGATGTTACATTTCTCACAAAAATATTTAGTTATGAGCAAAAAGTGTTTCACTAACTACCTCTGAAAGAACAAGAGATGACGTTCTCTCTATAAAGTCTTCAACATATTTTTCGGGATCAGCAAATGAGTTTGATAAGCTAACTGCATTTGATAGTTTCTCCTTCCGCACATCAGTTGATGGCTTAACTGCTTTAGCTATTTGAGTAGAAAGAAATATTGACGTCAGTTTCCTTCATGTTTTCCGCAACCACATTAAATTCCAAAATGAAATCCAACAAGATAAGCTGAACGCATAATAACAATAACTGTGTGGATCCATTGGCACCAATTCATGGTTGAACTTATATTAAACCACTTCCAAATGATCCTTTGGTTTCTCAGAAATTTCTAGTTGGAATACAACCACATACACCATCAAGAACGACCATTGTCACGTAAAAATGAAAAGAAACAATAGACCCCTATAGAAGGAAACCATTAGATAGACACCTCAATGGTCTTATCAACGTTTTGAAATTAACCTTCAAGTGAAAAAGCTCCAAAATTCAAATCTGCCCTCTTTAATGGAATGTTGGCAGAATCAGAGGGTTGGAAGATGCTTGAAGCAGATCTGGATGACCATTCCTCTGTGCATGAACTATATGGCTAGAAAGGAATAAGAGATGTTTACAGAAACATATGCAGATGGTTTTGGGAACTCCAGTGAATCTAATTTCTTGGAGGTTTGAATTCTCACTAAATACGGTATAGAAAAGGACAATGCTGACCATCAACATATTATAAGGTGCATAAATCTCGTTGAGATGCAACACTGCAATCAGTAAAGCATTAACATCGTCAAAAGTTTACCTGCAACTCCAGTTGACTTGTTACTGACAGGGGCATGATTCATGTCAGAAACTTGTGAAGGAGCTGCTTTGTCTGGTTGACCTGGTATGGCAATTGCATCAGATGGAACAAGAGACGCTAGATCAGGAGGCTAATCCTTTCCTACTGGAGGATTAGCCTTCAAAGTGGGGAAAAAATATTTTTCAGACGATTCAGTGATCAAGCATATGAATTCAGCCAAGCAACTAGATAAAAGATCACCTCAAGGTCCACATAGACCGGTTGCTTTCCTATGGAACTCAAAAACTTATCTAGATCACGAGCATTAAGAGCTGCAAGAAGTATCTCAGTTACATAATCAGAATCAGACAGTCAAGCATGTTATGCAGAATTCTATATTAAGCTCAAATTGATAATCCCCAATATTCTAGTTCTGGAAAAAAAGACAGCAAATTTGTATCTCTCATTAATGTTTGAATTAAACTTCCTAATAAAATGTCATGACCAATAGGAGACAAAATCAGCCACTTTAATTTCCTAATCTCTATTGATTTTCATTAACACTTGCAGCACAATTGAAAGGCATCATTCTCCAAGTTAATTGAAGGAATGACACAAAATAAACAAGGGCTTGAAGAGTATTAAAGAGTAGTGTACATTAATTTTATAGGTGATTAAAGCAAGAAATCCCAGTAAGGCAGTAACAATCAAAATCTCATGTAGTTAGTTAAGGTAAAGGACCCTATGATATTTGAAAGTGCAATACAATATAAGTTTTTAAGATTGAAGAACAGCCACTTGTGAGTGTTGTGACTTCTCATAATTTATTTCTCAGAGCATAGAAAATCACATGTAGTGATAACTTACAACATTACCCCACTAAAGTTTAAAATAGGCATTATTATGTGTGAGAAATAAGATAACCAGAGAGAATATTGAGAGAATGCATCAAGAGAAGTGCGTTGTGCCTGGGCTCTTTAATATTCACTCTTTTCAATGTATACAAGTACATGCAGGAACTCTATATACACTTTATACGATCTAATGCTCCCTCTTACTGAAATCATATGCACGGAGCTTGAGAATCTTTTCTATGACAGAGTGACAATCACTTTCTACTTGCTTGGTCCTCTCGTGAAACACTGAATTTGATGCATTAAGTGCCACTTGATTGTCACACACAACTTTCATATGATCAATCTTTGCAAACTTCATTCTTTTGAGTAGTTGTTTGTTCCATATAAGTTCCAAAGAGGCCATCATCATGGCTCGATAGTAGCCATCATGATGACTCTATATTCTTCTTCTACACTAGATTTGACAACCACATTTTGTTAATTTTCTCTTCAATACATCGAGTTACTAATAAGTTAAGTTTCAAAGTACTTTGATATAGCATCTGTATCGCTTTCTTATACTCATACCTCAAGGTTTTGGGGTACATTGTTTTGCAATGTATACTTACTCCTAATATGTGACTTCAGGAGAGTTAAAAAGCTTGAAGCAAAAAATTATTGTTTAGCTAAAAAGTCCTCAAAGAATATGAGGATAATGAAAGTGAAAATCTACTACAAAGTGGACCATCTTACCAATTGTTGTATCATTAGAGAGTGGGTGGAAGAAGCAGCATTCCTGAGTTTTAAATCCTTGATCCAATAACAAGGAAACACACCTTGGGAAAATTAATAGCAAGTTATCATCTTAAGAACAGTTGATAAAGGATCATGGTAAACATCAGAAATTTTACTGTAGCTTAGAAAAGAGTGAAATGAGTACCTTGCTGATTCATTTACAAGTGCAAAAGGGGTGACACAACCAAGCGGCACCTTACATAGTAACGAAGAAAAAAACATTAGAAGGGCTTGCCAGAAAAACTTAAGCTGTCAGCAAAAGATATAGAGAAATGATTCTGATCTCCCCACAGCATACATTTTGTTCAGGCCAATAATCTATAAGTTACTTGTTAGAAAAAAAATTCCACTTCAAAAGAATATGCTATAAGTTTGTTGCAGTAGAACATCAACAATATTTCCTCTACAAGATTGAGAACTAACTCAGCATCTACAAACCAGTTATTAAAAGGCAAGGAACTATCTTTCATTATTGACCAGATGTCAAAAGGCAAGGAGCTATCTTTCATTATGGAGGTTCTTACCATCCAAGGTTTCTTACTGTCCAAGGTTTTCAAGAATGAATATATGAAAATTTCAAGTAGGAAATAACTTATATAATGCAATTGCATTGCAGTACTTGTTAGAGTTAAACACAAAGGTTTAGATAGAGAAATTCAAGCTCGAAAACTTGAGCTTATTACTAGCCATATGATTCCTTCATTGACGTCGGCCGTTGATTTACCATGAGATAGCTCATGGAAAATTCTGGTTAGAAAAGCAATACAATTTCTACAAAAGAAAATCCCTAGAAGGGTAATCCGTGCATTTCATTTAGCACTCCTTCAAGCACTTTGGAAAGGAGGATGTCTGGAAAAACTCAAATTTAGCATGCCATGTTCAGTTACACCACCTATGTCATGGGGACTCGTTAAGACAGTGAACTGAGATATCAAGTAAGTTTTAAGTCTAGAATATAAGATACAAGGTGAAAGATAAGTTTTATCCTTCCTTCTTCAAAAATTAGTTGACCTAGACTCCTTTTATTGTGTTCCTGTTGACTCCTTTAAAATGGCAAAATATTCTATCTTCAAAAGTAACTTAATATAGGATAATAGTAACTTAAAACGTGGTGTTAAAACTAACAGTAAGACATAAGAAAATCCAGAAAACCAGGGGAAGGGGGGAGAAACAGCACACAAAGACATACCTGAAGTACTTCTCCAAGTGCTTCTTCAGGAGCCATTCTTAACCCTCCTTTTCCCAAACCAAGCCTCTGAGACAAAACTGTGCAGTTTCAACAGAATGCATAGCATACGTTAAAAATCAAAATACTTCAGATTTACATGAAATGGAGATATGACATGTAGTACAGCAGTTGTCTCTACTAATACACAAAAGATGATCATTGGTGTTGGAATAGGAATAGATTTATACAATCCTATTAGAATAGGAATATGTTTATACAATCCTATTAGAATAAGAATAGGTTTATACAATTCTATTAGAATAGGAATAGTAATAGAAATAGAAATAGGAATACTAAATAGTGTCCTACTTGGTAAAGAATTGTATTCTAGGGTCTATAAATAGGAACTCAATGTAATAATGTACACAACAACAATTTAATAATATTCTTTTCTTATATTTCTCACATGGTATCAGAGCCTCTACGATCTTGGTAAACGAGCTTCCGTTGTCGGCGGGCGGCT
>JAJOOR010024152.1:0-15180 GCA_036250505.1 Solanum acaule | reverse complement strand
ATTACCCTATTTTAATCTGTTAAAGAATTATCCTATTTTAATCTGTTACCTATATTTTAGGCATCACTATTACTATTTCCGTAAATCAAAATTTAAAAGTAAAAACATTAACGTGTCTTTGTTTTTTTTTTAATTTTTTGCAAATCTATTTTTTGTAATTTTTACTTTTAAAAAATAGTGTTTTTAAAATCATATGGAGTTTGTTATTTTGATTTTCAAAATAATTGTTTTGTTTTTTAAATTGTAATTTATTTATATAATATAATTACAAATAATTAATTTTTGTTATACATAAAACCGAAAATTTGATGTTGATTTGGATTTTGGATAAGTATAATATTAATAAAATAGAGAAAAAAAGGAGATAACAATTTATTTTATTTTTTAGTTGCTATAAATAAGGAGCATTTTTTTTTGTGTATAGTGTAAAAACGTGATGTTAAAACTATTTTAAATTAAAAATGGATAGATTTTTAATTATTTAATTATAGATTATTAATTATTTAATTATTGATAATTAATTATTTAAAATTCTGAAAATTTGTGGTGCTGACATGTGTCATTTTTTCTTCTCCTTTTATATATAGATAGATGCGTGATCATGAAATTTGATCAGATTTTCAAAAATTGATCTTCAAAAATTTTCATTTTTAGAAGAAATTTCATTTCCTCACAGGACTTCAAATTTTTGTTTAACTTTTAAGTAAAATACATCTCCAAACATTTTTTTTTTTAATACATTATATTCATGTGTCTTATCTATTAACTAGACTAGACTAGGTAATGAAGCCAGTGCCAGCACGGGCCCAATATATACTATACTAAAAATAGTTATTCAATAATATTTATCCAATTTAGAAAATTAAGAGATAATTTACCTTTTGTGTCTATTTTATCATCTAACACATTTCTCAAAGTATTAAATTTAATAAAGTCAAAGGATAACATAGTAATATTACCCTTATTATTTATTGTTTCTTAAAGATTATGTCAAGTCAATAGTGAACAACTATTGTTGGACAGATGGAATATTTATTTTGTCTCAATTTATGTGGCATCGATAGAATTTCGAAAGTTAACAAGTTTTGATGTCTTTTATATATTTTTAGTAGATAATTATTATGATTTATAATACTTTTTAAGTTTTTTTAAAATAAGATATGTTATTTCATCTATTTCAATCCTGTGACACTGATAGAATTTTTAATTTAATCAAATTGCACAATAATAGTAATCCAAGTTACATACAAGCAGGGCCCACAAGTTTAATTGACATAGTTCATTAAAAGCAAAGAAGGGGTTGTGCCTGTCTTATTAATTTCAAACAACAGCCCTGTTGGCGAAGAGGCGGTAGCTTATTTCTCTTAGTGCCTATGCTAGTACGGACACAATATCTGCTATTTTTTTTTTCTCATTTTATGTGATAGATAAAATTTTGAGAGTAAGTTAAATTCTAATATAATTTTTAAATATTTTAAGTTGTTAATTATTGTAATTTATAGTTTTTACGTAATTTTTAAATAATATATATTACTTTCCTTTTCCCAATATATGTATCACAAATAGAATTTCAAGAGTCATTATGTTGTTAATAATTGAGATTTGAGATTAACAATACTTTTTATGTAGTTTCCAAATTAAAGAATACATGTTACCTCTTTTGTCTCATTTTATGTGATACAAATCGATTAATTTTATGAATCAATCGAATTTTTTATCAGCAATCAATTTTTCAAATGTTTTTTTAAAAAATATTTTAAGTTGTCAATTATCATGATTTATAGCATTTTTACATATTTTTTTAAATATATACAAAAAAAATTTAAATAAGACAAACAAATTAAAACGGAGAATTTTTTTTCCAAATGTATATGTAAGTGTGGAACCACACAGATGAAGCAGGCATGTTGACCTTCACTTGTGTGGTTATCCACACTTATATATAAGTAGTAGATATCAAATAAGCAATTGACGAACTTTACAATATTTATACTTGCAAAAACATTTAATATTATGAGCAAAATGAAAAAAAATTAATTACTAATATCTTGTAAATTATTAAATAAAATCTTATTACTTTTACAAATATTTTTCAACGATTGAAAAATCATTATTTTTGTGGTATAAAATAATAATCTTTGACTAGAAAATCAATACTATCTCCGTCTATTTTTAATTATCATGGTTTTCTTTTTTAGAGTCAAACGTTAAACACTTTGATTAGTAATTTACGATATATTTTTTATCATATTAATATGTAAAAAATTGTAAATTATGATACTTTTTGTATAGTTTTTGAATATCTAATTTTTTTTTTTGTTTAAAATATCGAATTAATGCTAACTTTGAAAATTAGCAAATTAACTTTCAAAAAACGCAACATGACAATTAAAAATAAACAGAGAGTATAAAAGAGAACCATTTGGTTGGTCTAATGTGTGGAGTAGGGTTAAATGAAAAGTAAATACAATTAATGATGGGGTCAAATTGGAGTAGTTGGTTGCTTGGTGTTTGCACGTCTCACTTGTCATCAAACTTTTATTGCAACATTTAAGAAATCTTAAAATTGCCAATAATTACATAAAAGTAAAAGGATACTTACCTAACATACATGAAAAAAGGGCCTACATGATTACTACGATAAATGCTTTCAAATGATTTATGACACGTTGGGAGTAATGAAAAGCTTTGACATCTCTATCAACTCAGCATAAAAAAATACTTTTTCCTGTCTCGATTTATTTGATGAACGTTGTTTAATATGATCTAAAATAAATTAAAGATATTTATATGATTATAAATTATCAAATTAAACATACAGTTTGTCATGTAAGCATGACAATGAAAGACCTTAACTATGCCTGCTAAAGAAGACATTGTATGGTTTGAGACAACTCCTGGTGCATACACCTTATAATAAATAGAAAAGGAGAATCTAGTTATAAACTTTATATGTAGATACAAATTTATCAACACCTGCTCCTACTAGTCTATGATACAACAAGATAAAAGTAAATCTTGTACACTGTTTTCCTAAACTTTTGGAGAAATCATCACATATAAATAACATTACCAGAGAATTCTCTACATTACATAAATAGACCACCAGAACGAGATTTAACTATTGGGTCAATTCCATGGCGGCTTTCATCAACAAGAGCTAAAGTTAACATTTCTGTGCAGAATTGATCATCCGGTTTGAACCACAACGCCTGTTTCCCGGAAATGGAACAACAGTCTCAATATTGATTTGTGCAAAACACTATCAGACCAAATAGCGTATTTACACATTTTGAATTGGAAACTCACCTTGTGATAGTATGTAATAGCTGCTGTGTAATTATTCTGCACAATTGCAACAACAACATATCAAAGCCAAGTTTGTTAATTCATGCATCCTTGAACAAGGACATCATATACAATCAGAGAAATTTCTTTTTTTTCTGAGATTTATTACCTGGAGATGATAAGTGTATGCAAGACCAGCGTAAGTACTTAGACTTCTTGTAGACAATGCAAGGGCTCTCTCATAATATGTGATTGCTTCATTGTACCTCCTGAAAGAAAGTTTTGCTTAATATTATCTACAGCTAAAATGCTTACAAACTTACCTTCAAAGGTGAATCCGAGATTTAAATTGTTGGGTTTAGCCTTTAAAGTGCCTAACACTTGACTCATTCTACTTTTGAAATTATGGGTTCAAAGGGTAATATGCATTAAAATCTTATTTATTGCATATATCTATCAATGTTCGGTATCAAAATATTGGGTTTAGCTGAACCAATTAAATAAAGGCTCCATCTGCCTCTGGGCAAATTTGATGTCCCTAATTTTAATTCCCTAAAGAATGACCATTGGCCATATAATCAATAACCTAAGGACTAAAAAGTTCTCTCAAGCCATTCAAAGCATCTTCCGTATATTAACTCCATTGCATGTTTTTTTTCAAAGAAAATAAAGTACTAATCACACAGCTGGTAAAGCTGTTCAGCTTTCTCCGGCTGGTAAACTCATTAGCATATTAACCGAAACAAATATGTGATAAATCTTCTTAATATTTAAAGAACTTCTTGAAATACGAACCTCATCGAAGAATACTATGATAGCAAAACCTGAGGACATGTAACCTCGTTATCGATGTTATTTTTTGGATCTAATGAGAAGGAAAGCAAATGGCCACCAAACTACAACTTGTACGTTACAAAACTAATATTAGCACAAGTCACTTACTTTAATTTTCTGAGGGCATGAGCAAGATTGATTACTGTTGATTCCCACATCTCACTTAAGGAAGATGGAATGTGAGACAATGTTTTCTCAAACCACCGCACTGCTTTCTTATACCTAAAAGAGTTCGAAGAGAAAAATAAATAAAGTTTTGGTACAACGGATAAGAATATAACAAGAGAAAGATCAACAGAATTTTCGTACTAAGGGGCAAAATACTCAAGTATAGTAGGTTGAACTAGACTTCAGAACAATATATCCATAACTTTCAAAATGTAAACTGTTTGAGATTAACACAGAAAATACATGTTTTATCACTTCTAGAGGATAAATGAGAGAAATGTTACGCAACTAAATCATAAATGTCGCAAATTCACAAGAGTAAAGACCCTTACTCCTTCATATGGTAAGCAACA
Organism: Solanum acaule; assembly: GCA_036250505.1. NCBI lineage: Eukaryota > Viridiplantae > Streptophyta > Magnoliopsida > Solanales > Solanaceae > Solanum > Solanum acaule. The sequence continues at coordinate 10,537 of JAJOOR010024152.1, read as the reverse complement.
ACTCCAAGTTCATTATATACAAGTGGATCTGAGGGACATATTGACTTTGCCTGCATAAAAAACTGAAGGGAAACATTATCAGCGCTATTATTCGGGGGAACTCCAGACAATTGTCAATAGACTTCAGGGTGAACAACCAGCACGAGCACGCATACTTTTGCAGACTCAGAGAAGAGAATATATTTTCTCACAACCTAAGCATAACCAAGAGTTGAACATAGGAAACCACAGACAATGTATAATCACCTGCTCAGCCAGTTTAAAGCTGTGAGTACGCATATATTCCATTCCAATGTACAAAGTAGGCAAATGGTACCTGGAAAAAAGAAAATTAAGGATTCAACCTGTCAAGGAAAATGTACACCCTTATAAGTTATAAGAGGGACTGCAAGATAGGACGTTACTCTAGTGGGTCAAAGTACAAAAATTATCTCCATTACAAAAAATCCGCCTTTGTTTTGTGTTTGTTCCTTCTTTTTTCTGAGTTGAGTTGAGTTCAATTCATCTAAGAACTCAATCCTTCTTTTTGATTATTTGTGTCCCAATTCATACTTTGAGACTTTGTAATTGGTTGGTATTATGTTTTGGGACCTGTTGACATAGTTCAGGTTGAGACCCACAAAGCTCGGGGTGGTATCAGACAAATTTGCAGCTTGCCAGTGGCTGAAATCTGGTGACCAGATCTGGAGTGAGCCATGATTGCGAGGGGTACAGCGACATGATATTGTTGAGATATGTATGCATGATCTATTGTGACAGTTTGTCTGACATCCTACACTGCCATGTGGCTTGTAATAAACCTCATCTAGACGACTAGTCAACCATTAGTTTTAGGGACATTTTTCGGCCAAAAATAACGTTGAGGGCATTGTTGGTCCAGTAGGGGGTGAGGAGGGCATGTTTTAGCCAAATTCAATAGGTTAGAGGAATTTTTTGGCCCTTTTTCGTTCAACTTAGTATTGATGAAAGAACTAGCACAAATAAAAGTTCAAGTCTATCAGAAAATTTGAAAATACTAGGTCTGTCACAGCTAGGAGAAGACAAAATTATCAAGCAAAAATAGGATATACCCAGGAAACAATCTAGCAGCAGTGCGGTAAGCTGACATTGCCTGGTCTCCTTCTTCTTGAGCTGCATAAGCATTCCCATATCCAATCCAAGCTGAAGCAAATGTTCCATCTAAGCTTGTTGCCTTACTGCCAAATATAAAAAATCAGAATACAAAATAAGACCCTCAACCACTGAATGTGGATGAATTATTTGTAAGCTACCTTAGAATATCCAAAGAACCAGAAATATGAGATAGCTCTCAAAGCTTAAGCACTTACACGATTGCTAAGATTATCCATTTTATCAGGAAAATTAAATTGATAAGAGTAATTCATTCAGGAAAACATATCATTTAATATCTTCAATGGAAGGACCAGTCTTCACTTCAGTGATGGAGCAGTAAAGTAGAAAGTCACCACCCAAAGGATACATTTTATTTGACATGGGAAATCAGAGATCACAAAAATCTTAGAAGAATTTCATATGATCCAGTCAAACTTTCGGTAGAAATTTACTTTTAATATCACTACCCACCACTCAGATTCTTACGTAGACTTTTGTTTTTGATGAGGTAATATGCTACTAAAGAAAAAGGAAAACTACCAAGATGGTACAGGATACAAAAGACTAGAACTATAGTCACATGTACCAGTAGTGTTGCATAAGACAAAGAGGGCAGAAAAACATATTCCATATTCCAAGCCTTGAAGAGAATGTTTAGCCAGAAATATTGTCGTACAAAGAAGTTCCACGAGAGAGAAAGATGGGTAGAATTACAAACTCTCTTCTTCACGACATGATGACAAATATTTTTACCTAAAATAACGGCGTGCTTGGTCATATTTCTTGATACAATAGTAGTAGCAACCAACCGCAAACCATGACAGAGCCCTGAATAAACAACATGGTCTAGTGAGGCAATCATATAATAGTAGTTTTCACCACAAATAATGGACATAGAAAAGGAATAAAACTTATCATCAATCCAAACAAATTGACGCGCCATCTTTCCAAGTCCACCTTATGCTAATTTATCCACCAATAGGCAAGAGCCTATTCTTTTGAAATGATGCAAAACATACATTCAATGCCACATCTCATACATTTAAGACTTTGAATTGTTATCTACTAAACTGACACCTACCTATGGAGATTCCTCTCTGCTAGTTATCTACTCAACTGACACCGGTACTTTTGCCTGTGGAAGAGAGCAGTATCCCGTGGAATATAGACCTATATGCAAGCTGGCTCGAAAACCACCTTCTAAAAAAAGACCGAAAAATGGTTGACATGAAAGTCAAAACTTGAGTCCATTTTTCAGTTCACGGCATGCTTAATTTTGAATAGTTTGCTAATCTTTCAAATTATTTTGTCTAGATTTTTTCTTGATTCCACAAATCGACTTGTTAATAATGGCATACTGGAATATAGATGATCTCAGTTTGGTATACCTTTTGCTGTAAAATGAAACAATATATGCAGTTACTATCATTTTAAAGATTTGCATTAGTCCTTATGCAACTATTTCTGACAAAGTTAGCACCAAATTATTGTGAAATCCACTCTTTAATGGGAAGTAAACCCATTCTCATCCATGCTTAAGCTGAAGATACTTTTCAAAATGTAAATCATTTGGGTGAAGTATTAGCACTTAACTGGTGTATTTCTCTAGGCAAAGTCGTAATAAAGAAAGAGTGTTCCCAATGAAAAGGCTGGGTTTGCTGTTTCCACATCTACTGGAATAGATACTAAAGTTGGGTGTGAGTACTAGAATAGGCAAGTTTTTGAACCAGGGTATATCATGCTGTCATTATTTGGTTTTCCTTTTTCTATTCCTAAACTATGTTATCGTTTTCTTTTACCATTCTTTTGAATAATATTGTTTAATATGTTACATGAAAAGAACAAGTGATATCAGATTGGTTGTGAACTTAGAAATTATCACTTGATTGACACATCAGAATAGCAAAATTTGTTTGAAATCCCAACTCGATCCTCCACCCTCTCTTGTAGTCTTGTTTGTTACCATGTCTATCGAAATGAATGATCAGGGTAACATATAGGTTAAATGTCAACAAGAAAAGAGATCTTTGCATGAATAATCACTCTTAACTCTATTGACCTTGAAAAGAACTCAACTCCCAGCAAAAGGCTATGAGTAGAATCACATTTTTCTTGATTAATAAGAATTTTTCATACTTTAGGTTTATTCAGAAATGAAAATCTTCATGCAATAGTTATGCCTTGTGAACGAATATGCAGCAATATATTTTTCAAAACTCAAGCCCTGCCCACTCACTTTTGAGGATAATCCTTCACTAAATTGCAAGCCATAAGATACAGCTCATTGGAATGTCCCAACTCCATTGCTGCTGCCAAGTGCACAAGGGTACACTTGAGGTGGAACGGATCCTTTTCAAGCAATCTGTATTTTATCATGTACCAAAGTATAAGAGGAAAAGGAAACAGTTGCCAAATTTCAAGTAGTGATGTAAAGTAGGTACCGAAATTCAGGTGCTCAGTATACAATAAGATCAAGCAAAAGCATAAAAAGACATAATCTCTTTTCTGGTGGGTTACCAACTTACTCAGATGTTAGTTCAAAGCATTTCTGATATTCACCGCACTGATGATAGTACTCAGCTTTGCAGGCCAAAAGATCAGTGTTGGATTTAAGCGTACACAAAACAGATTTGTCCGACAGCTTTGTATTAGGTCCACTCTGTTCCAGCTCTCTAAATTTAGCTTCCACCACATTTTCTTTATCATACTGAGAAGCACGGGAAAAGGAAAAAATTATTCCATTGAGGAGTAAATGGATACGCAAAACATAAAATCAAACTTATTCTATGCAAATGATAAACATTTCAACATTTCTGTGAAAATTCAAGTACAGCTTCTGTCTATTTATCAACATAAAGTACCAAATTCAATATTCTATTTTTCAACTGAGTGAAACTTAAAAGTTAAGTGTTTATGATAGATAAAGAAGACCATATGGAATACAATGTAGTCTTATAAGAAGTGATTACCTTCTTTATCAAACAAGAATAGAATGAAGAGAGCCACCCATCTTCAGGACCAAATTGCAAACATGAGAGCAGGGTTTTCTCTGAAATTCACTAGCAACTGGATTGGTCAATTTCTCATAATAATTCCTTTAACAAGGATAACATTAACACAATAATACTATCATCTAAAAAAATTTAGCAGTTTTCAATAATAGTATCAACAATAAATAGCATTATAAAAGGTAAAAGCAGGAAAAATGCCAAAATTCATGAAGATTTTGAGTGCAAAACACAATTAAAGAGCAGGCCTTGGTAAATAAAGGTGCAAAAGGAAACAAATGAAAAATATAAATGTGATCTGAAAATATAAATATAACACGAGTAATACTTATAGGATCAAGGAATTTGGGAAGCTACAGTTAAGTGCATATTTAACATATCGATTGTTCCAAAAACTATTTAAAATTTCTGATTCTAATGCTAAGAAGGGGTTTGGTTTTCTAATTTAGGCTTAGTGGCTACTTCCCTACTAAATTTCTAACTTTATAATTCTAATGACACACAAATTTATATAACATTTCTTAATCAATTAATATACCACTTTGTCAAGGGGGTTTACAAGTATTCTCCAGTTATATATATTATTTAGTTCCACTCCCTACAAGATCGAGCTTATAGGCGATGAAGAGGATCCCTTAGTCTTGGTGCCTACATAGATACTGCCTAAGCAACATAAGCAGCCAACTGCCCCTGCACAGCTTCAGAGTTTGAGCATATTACGGGCCTTTAACAGCACTGAACAGTGAACAATAATAGAATGTTATTAAAAGAAAGAGAATGTGCATTACTTATAAGCACACACACCAAGGATTTTTGGAGTACAATCAACTCGGTCTCCAAAAGTACTTGCATTGTTTTAAGACATTTTGATTCTATAAACTAGCTTGTACAATTTCATAGTTCCAAGAAGAAAGAAGATCCACTTTGACCAGCAAAGTTTCTCACCTTCATCACAAGTGAGCATGTGATTCTCTATCAGACATTCCAATGCCTGAAAATGATAAAATGAGCATAGATAAATTTCATAAGAATGTCACGGAATTGAAAGCATGAAGGACCTATGATGCTTCTACGATTAGGAAAAACATGAATAAGATAACCAAGTATCTTCCAGAGTTTTACCATATAAATGTGGCCACTAATACAGTAATTGCGAAGATTAATTCCTTAGCCATACCAAAGGAGGAGAAAAAAGCTAAACAAGAAACCAAGAGACATACTAACCAACCCCTAGATAAAAACTTCCATCAATTACAGAAGAAAGACTAGAATAGCAAAACTTACATACCTCATAACACAAAGGATCTGCCTTGATAGCAGCTTTATACCTAAGAAAGTGTCATGGAGTTATAACAAGTCAGCTCCTTCCAATGATATAACTGAATTTAAACCGCTAGACCAATATTGAGAAGTAAGGAAAGACAGCTCCAGCACATGATGGAACTGTAATTCCTTAACATCAGATTCAATGATATCTCTTGCAATACAGTTAACTTGAGATTGAATACATCTCTTTATCAGATAGGATCCTCAAGATTCATTTTCTAATATAATTCTATGCACAAAAAAGCAAGGAATGAGAGGTAAGAAGATGAGATTGCTGATGATCAGAGATGCTGAACACAAGAAAAAAGACGAGGATAATTTGTTCCTACAGTTATATTAAGGGGAACCAATAATTTCTTTATTGTATTAACAAACAACAAATGAAAGAGACAAAACGAGGGAAAGGATGGGGTCTGTAAACAAAAAGTTCATCCGTATGATAGGATATAGTCAAAAGTTAATTACTTCGACACCAATAATTAAAATAATTAGCTCTTTCTGAATGTTATTATTCTTTTGAGTTTAAGAAACTAACAGAAATCAGATGTAAGGAATTTAAATACTCTAACCCACTTTTATCACTTTTTTGAGAAGAAAAAAGAAGAGATAGAAAGTGGTTTAGAGTATTTACCACTTTTATCTCAAGGAACCCAAATAACACTGTTAAACTTCTTCATTCCTTGCTTATTTGATTTGCTAAGACGTACTATGTTCGAATTAAATGTGGAAAGTCATTTTGCCTCACTTCCTATACTTACTATCATTTCTTCTCCCTCATAACTAGTCTGAAAACATGATTACCAGCCAAACAGAAAACTATGGCACCGAGCAATCTCTCCCCTGTCACACAAGAAATTCAGACCAAACCTACAACAACAACATACCTAGTGAAATCACACAAGTTGGATCTGGGGAGGGTAGAGTGTGTGCAGACCTTACCCCTACCTTGTGGAGGTACAGAGGTTGTAAAGACCAAATCTGTAATCCAAAATTATATCAATGAACATCAGTGTCTTATATCCAAACTATCACTAACCATAGTCGAGCCTGTGCACGATTCTCCAACGCTTCATATGCCTTGCCCCTCAAAAAGCATATTGCTGATAAAATCTGTCAAAGATTTACATAGAGCATTTTGATTCTGTGGAAAAGTAGGGACTCATAACAGATTCCACGGGAAATCCCCACTAGGTCAGGGAGAATGGAGAAACTTACATTTATTTCACGATCTTCACCATCCTTGTCTAAGTACATGCTGTTGCACTCTCTTGTATCAGTAATATTTCCATGTTCATCCACTTTAGCATCACCCAGCATTAGAAGACATTGATCCCACTCCTTCAGCTCTTCCTAAAAATACAGAAATTACTTGTATGTTAGTGTAGGGATAAGTGCAAGATTATAATGACCTCTTGTTTTGGAGAATCCCTAATTAGTCTTGATCCAACTAGCATTTATAGTTAATCCCAATTATTTAGGGATTGACGCTTCGTTGATTGATTGATTCATAATAAGACCCTAGTTTATGGGACAGATACTACAGATTGTAACCTAACCATAATCATACTTAAGGGTGTGACATGTTGATAACTGAAAGAGGAAAGACGGCAACCTACATTCAAATGGTAGAACCTTGCCCAATGTAGGCAGCCATGTTATCAATAGCAAAAAGTGAAAAGAAGAGCAAATGTCTGACTTTAAGCACTACACGCAAATAAATCATGGGATTCTAATTAACAAAAAAATCAAAATATGTAGTAGTTCAAGAATAATAACTATAAACACAAATAACAATTACATAAATCATTTTCAAAATTACAATTAGGTGAAATATTTATTGTTTAGCCCTCTCTTTAAGACAGTTGGACTCTGAGACACACGCCTTAACACCTTGTGTTTGCACTGAAGCACCACCCAAGCAAGGTGAAGCACTAAACCTGTTTGCACGTAGTTTCATGGCTTATGAATGCGTCAAGCAGGCATTCAATGACAGTAGAAGGTTAGTGGGGCTTGTCAGGCTGGAAATACTATCACGTACTATGTTGTTGAGTGAATTTTTTAGTGTTCTGCAGTGTTGCAACTGTAACACTTCAAGTTAGGGAAGACAAACAAAGAAGAATAGAACCAGAATCTGATCCACTTGTTCAGTTTATCTTTATTATTAGAATTGCTAGTTTTCTTTATATTCTCATTGAATAAAACAAATTTACAGGGTTTCAAGAGCGTGGTAGCTCGATCCTAGATAGAGTGGCGAAGCTGTGAACTAGTGGATTAGGCGAAAAGGGGAGGTGGGGATCACCTCTAACATGTGTATGCTTTCAAGTGTAGATTTTCACTCTCAACTTTCACCATATAAGGAAAAAAACTGGTTTGATTCCACGGTCTGCTTCTTTCATCTCCTCAATCAACATTTGGTGCATAGAAAGTAGAAAGAGGTTTGAGGTTATAGTATAGATATGGGGTGAAAGTCCAAACATTACTTGGGATGGGTAAAAGTAGCTTATGCAAAAAAAAACACAGAGTTTTATCAAGCCTTCACATTTTCAAGCAACCTCACTGATATATGATCGAATCATCTTAAATATATTAACAAGCATCTGGCAAATGATGTCAACCCCTGAAATTTAACACCTGAATCAAGTTTCAAGCATCTAGAAACATATGAAGTTTTATATAATAGGGTCCAACGCACTGCTCGATAACAGCTTAAAATACAATTCTTTGTGTAGTGTTTGGGTCCCATTTACTAGTGATAACTAAAGCACAACCATACTAGAGGCTGAACCTACTTTGCTGAATCACCACTTCTAATGTTAAAGCACAACAAGTAGCCTGTATAACTCAATTAACGGCTAAGGAGCACCACTAAACATGTTGAATCCCCAATAACACCATATAAACAAGTACCAAAAAACAGTTCTTTGGGTAGTTTTTGCCCCATTTTGCTACTAGAGCCTAAACCTACTTTTGTTAATCACCACTTAACATAAAATTACAATGCATAAGTAGCCTTTTATTCAATTAACACATAAACATGAAGATCCCAGATAACCTTATTTATAAAAGTGCAAAAAGACACAATCTTGGAACAAAATGGAGGCAATTAGACCTCGACATGACCCGAATTAGCTTGGAACAGATAAACAATAAGTATTCAATTATTTGTATAGTAAAAAGGGCATACAAGGCACTTGGCGGCGAGGTATCGGAAGCGGAGGTCACGAAGGACGATTTGAGAAGCATTAAGAAGGTGAAAAGCACGGCGATAGTGTCGACCAAGATACAAAGCTTGTGCTTGCATGTATATATCAGCTGGGTCAGAAGTAATTGCAGCTACTTTATCAGCAAAGAAGATAGCTGATGAATACAAATGTTTACTCACACAATCCCTCACCACACCTCTTAGCCTCTCAATTTCTTCTTCCCTCATTGTTTGCACACAAATTTCTCTTTGATTGTTCAAGTTTGAATTCAAAATTGAGAGTTTTGGAAATCAGATTTGGGCAGAAGAAGAGCGGGAGGCTATTGTTTGTGAAAAAAATGGAGGCGGGTTTTAGACGGGTTTTTGAAAAACATACGCCAACACTCGAAGGCAATTGTATCAACCTATTTGTTCGATAAATATAGTCTAATTCATTAATCTAACTAATAAGATATTTGTTGGTTCGATATAAATTTAACGTTTTATTAGTTGTTATTTTATCCTCTAATTAATAAGTACTAAGGTATAAATGAAGCAAACTAATGTTAGTATCTATTTATATATATTGATTTGCTAACCGAACTAATGAAATATCCGTTAATTCGATATAGATTTAATATTTCGTTAGTGGTTGTTTAATCGGCTAATAGTTGAAGCAAATTAATGTACTTAATCTATTTTTTTTGTTACATCTATTCTTTTTAAAAATCGTATTTATGCAAATTCAATGACGGAATCATAATTTTCGCTAATAAAATTAGAAATATAAAAAGTAAACCTACAAAAAAGTTATCCGATGCTTGTAACGAGCTCAACTAAATCTAAATTCATATAAACAAGTTTCACACCATATAGAATAAAGTATTCACTAACAAAGTCGACTCGCTAACCAATCTTCTCGTAAAAGAAGATTGTGGCATATATGCAAGGCGAATTGGTTCATTTGAGCACAAACCGAGCTTCCAACAGTTTGGGAATACGAAAATGGAGAAAGTGAAAAAGGTATCATCTTTCAGTCTCTCCTCTCTGCTTCGCCAGCAAAAAGATGCTAAAATCGCCCTTCAGCTCTTCCTTAATCCTAACCCCAGCCATGGAAGCAACAAAACTACTAAACCCTTTCGTTATTCTCCACTCTGCTATGATCTCATCATCTGCAAGCTCGGCAGAGCCAAACTCTTTCAAGAAATGGAAAAAATCATCGATAAATTAAGACACGACACTCGAGTTTCTCTCAACGAAGTTGTTTTCTGCAATGTTATCTCTTTCTATGGAAGAGCACATTTACCTGAAAAGGCTCTTCATATGTATAATGAAATACCCTCTTTTCGCTGCTATAGAAGTATAAAATCTGTCAATAGCTTGTTAAATGCACTTTTAGCTTGTAAAGAATACAGCAAGATTCGTGAAATGTTAAACAACTTTGAAAATTACGCAACCCCAGATGTTTGTACGTTTAATATACTGATGAATGCGACTTGTTTGTGTGGTGATTTGGATAGTGCACGGGAGGTGTTTGATGAAATGCGTAAGAGAGGAATTCAGCCAAATGTGGTGACTTTTGGGACGTTGATTAATGGGCTTTGCATGAATCGAGAGTTAGACAAGGCGTTTAGGATGAAAAAGATTATGGAGAGAGATTTTAAGTTGAAGCCTAATGCTTTCGTGTATGTTGCGTTGATTAAAGGACTTTGTAAGGTTGATGATTTGGATGCGGCAGTTAAGATGAAGGAGGAGATGTTGAGAAAGAAAGTGGAATTGGATTCAGCTGTGTATTCTACTTTGATTAGTGCGTATTTTAGGATTGGTCGAAGGGATGAAGTTTATGGTTTGTTGACAGAGATGGAAAAGAATGGATGCAAATGTGATACAGTTACTTTCAATGCATTAA
>JAJOOR010024151.1:0-19882 GCA_036250505.1 Solanum acaule | reverse complement strand
CCCCCCCCCCCCCCCCCCCCCCCCCCCCCCCCCCCCCCCCCCCCCCCCCCCCCCCCCCCCCCCCCCCCCCCCCCCCCCCCCCCCTGTTTGCAACGTAGCTACAGTTTAAGCCGTCTCGTTTGTATAATTTGTGGATTTGTATAATTCACGGGTACATTTGTATAATTCAATTATTATTGTATAAACTCGAAAAAATGAATTTATACCATTACAAACATCAGAAGTGTAAACAATTATACAAATTATATTATACAAATCTGAATTATACAAAAGTTATACAAATTACTCCCTCTGTCCACTTTTAATTGACATGATGCGCTTTTCGAAAGTCAATTTGACTAATTTTTAAAGTTAAATTAGATTACATTAATTCAATATTTTAACAAAAAAAATTAGATATTCAAAAATTATACGAAAAGTACTATAAATTCAAATTTTTTTGCATATCAATATGATGAAAAAATACATCCTAGAATGTTAGTCAAAGTTATTATCGTTTGAATTTGAAAAAGGAAACTATGACAATTAAAAGTGGACGGAGGTAGTATATTATACAAATTCCGAATTATACAAACGTGCGAATTATACAAAACTAAAAGCTAAGCTGCGTAATTATAGCTAAAAGTAAGTCGCGAATTATAATTAAGACAAACTATAGATATGTTAACTAATTAACTAGTATATGTTTGCTTGCACACATAATTTTCCTAAAAAAATAAATATCATATAGATAAGGGAATTTTAAAAAACAGCAAACATTATGTAATACATGGTCTTGGAAAGAGCTAATTTTAGAAAGATCTAAATTTGGAAAGAGTTAAATTGAGGTTTGTTCAAGTTACTCTTACGTTTTGAGTTTTGGGTCAACTTCAAACGATCATAACTTTCACTACGGGATGAGTTAGATGGTCCATAAGGTATCAAAGATCTTTGAGTCCTCTTTCCAACGCCCCCGAGTTTGCTAAATTCCGAGTTCAGATGAGGGAGATATGCCCGTTTGAGTGCAACATGTCTAGTTAAGGGAATTCATCCGTTTTAAGGAGAGGTGTTTTGGTCCTTTCCTTACCCCACTAGCCTAACTCGTTTTTTGTTAATCCTTTAGGCACCTAAACTGTTTGGAATCAATTTTAGTCATTCCAAAAAGCACTTAAGGTTTTTAGAGGAGTTCAAGAGGAGAAAAGAAGAACGTTCAAGACTCTTGCGAGCTTTGAGGATTTTCGCCAAAAAATTGATTCTTTCGAGATATGTAAGTTTTCATAGTGATGGATTAGTTCACCCTCACGCCAATCATGAATTTCCTTACTGAATTCGTCCATGAGATTTCGTGTATTGAGTTCTTGATGAGTTTTCTTGAGATTTTGTTCTTCATTCGTTATTAATGGAGTTTGATGAGTTCTTGAGGTGAGGGTTGTTCTTGAGGAATTTTGAGTAGATTTTTGTTTACTTGTGTTGGGTTAATGAATCTAAGAGAGTTTGGAAGAAATCAATCGTTAGAGTGAAGGACATATATGTTCTAATTTTTGGACGATAGGGAAACCAATGTTTCAAAAGTATGACGAAGGGTATCTGCATACCATTTACCATAGTTCGGGGGTATATTTGTCTTTTTTCCCTTTATTTTTTAAAGGGATGGAGGGGAAGGGGAGGTTTCTCTCTTTTGTAACAATTGAAAACTTCTCCCCTTCAAAACAGATTCTACCAAGACCTCACACTTTTCCATCCTCTATACCACAGATAACATATACATAGAAGATAACTCACACTTTTTCATCCTCCATACCACAGATATCATATTCACATTCACATACATAGAAGATAATTCAAAGGGACAAGGGATCTTTTATAAAAATATGTTGTATGTGCTCAGGAAAATGTAAAAATTGTATGGATGAACCACAAGCTGCACTGACTCCAATTATACAAAATAGGGATCCTAGTAGTTAACTTTCATCTGGACAGATTTTATGTGCAATTGAACAACTACAAGACAAAAGGATTTCTTTCTCTATATTCCAGAAAATTCTAAAGGAGAGAAGAACTTTTGTAAAATGCAGCAGGAGCTAAACCTGTTTTTGAGAAAGGAGGACAAGCAGCCCTTGAGGGCCTAGTAAAATCTCATTAAGGAAACTGACTAATCCAAACCAAACGACAGGAGTCACGTCAACTCCAGCGAGCGGAGGAATCAATTTTCGTGTTGTGACAAGAAAGGGCTCTGTGGGTGCATAAGCTATGACATAAGGGAACTTGCCAACTGGAAGCTTAGGATACCAGGACATGACTATTCTCAAAATGAACAGAAAGGCAAATGCTGATAGGAAGGGGCCAAGAAAGCTGATTGCCAGTTTTGCTGTGCCAGGGTCTAAATCTAACAGCACCAATCTTTGCATCAGTGGTGATGAAGCATGTGAGGTATCAATCACACCGCTTTTCAAGACTTTAATAACCTCTTCTGAACTGAGAGGACTTGTTGGAATGTTTCCATTTGACTGAACGCCGTCCAGATAAGAACATGCTCTTAACCTTTGTATATCTCTTCTTCTCACGGGTATTAGGGAGTTTCCCTGCAAAGTTGATGAACTTTGGAAAAGTTAGCAAATCACAGAAATAATAATGAGACCTAAGATAATTGGCAATGTTTCTGAATAGAGATGTATCACTATCTTTTCTTCTTATTCTATTGGAGAGCAATAGAAATTACATGTGTCAAGTCTTGCCTCAATTTAGACTAAACCCTGTTGGAAGCAGTGGCGGAGCTAGGATTTTTAATAAGGGGTTCAAATCTGAAAAATAAACACACCAACTAACCGAAGGAGGTTCAACATCTACTATATATCATAAAAACTAATTTTAACCATGTATATATAGTAATATTTTCCGCCGAAGGGGGATTCGGATGAACCCCTAACAGAAGGCTGGCTCCGCCCCTGGTTGGAAGTTACTGATGGTGTTGTAGAAATAATACTGTTTCATAATTCCATGATAGAGCTATCGACTTGGAACAAATTCAAGTTCACAAATAGCAGTCAAGGGAAAAGGACACGAATTTCTGAACATTAAAATGAAAAATTACCTTGAGAAAGTAAGTTGAAGTAAGATATGATACTTTTTGATTATTCCATTTCAATGTGGAACAAAATTGAAGAAGAATTTGGAACATTTTAAGATGCAGAATTGCCTAAGTGGATAGACAGTAAATTCAAGGTAGATATATGATACTATCCCTATCTCTACTTGCAAGCATACTGTCCATCAGTGGCGGAGCCAGAATATTTATTAAGGGGTGCCAAAATATACAGTAAAAATGTATAAGTCCTGCTATCAGGATAGAGAACATACAGCCTCAAGCAATTTTTGCAACTCCTTAACCATTAAACTAAACCTTCAACTTGTATCAAGAAAGCGGAACAAACTACATAGCCAAAGACCTCAAAGGGGTTTTGGATTGAGCCATTTTACCCTATTTTGCTGAAATTATAGAGAGAGAGGGGATGAACTTACATTGGTATGTGAGTGTAACAAAGCAATTGGGTATCCTAAATCAAAGATTCAAGAGTAAGTAGAAAGAGGTAATAAACGAAAAATCTCAAAAAAGAAGAAGAAGAAGAAGGGGGATTACCATTCGATAGAGGTGGCCTGCAAATAAGGGAAGATATAGCCATTTCTCTCTCTCTCTCTCTGAGAAGCTCTTCAGGATATGAGAATGATATTAGACACACAAATTTCTATATCCTCAACTTGGTCCCTGCCCTTTTCAAAACTTCCGTTGCATCCTTCACATTTAATTGACACTTTTTATTTAATTTTTAATAGTTCAAAGGACATTTTTTTTGTTTAAATATCACAACTTACCTCAAAAAAGGTAGATTAATTTAATTGAGAAGAAATATTTTGAATGTTCTATGATTTACTTTCGAATTAGTAAAATTTTAAAATTTACTTTTATAGTAGCTAGTAAAATCTTGTTTAAATTTTTCTCCCAAAAAAAGTAAATTCTTGAAATTTATTTTGAAATAGTAAAAAACATGACATCTACTCCCGAAGTAGTAAAACTTCAAAATTTACTTCGAGGAAGTAAAACTTCTACATTACTGGTGAAGTAATAGAACTTCGAAATTTACTCTCAAAATAGTAAAATGTTAAAATTGACTCATAAAATAGTATAATTTTGAAATTTTCTCCCAACATGAAAATGACTTGAAAAAAGTCTAAGAAATACTCTAAAACAATGTCTTCTTGTATTTGAGCAAAATAACGAATTATGATGAACGTTTAATATCAAGCATATTTAAATGATCAAGTTTAATTCCTGAAGTGAATGAGGAAATAACCCTAATTTACCTCCTTAAGAATCAAAATAATAAAAGATAAATATGTTATTTTAATGTATGAATGTCACTGCAACACGTATCTATCGTAAGTATAACATCTTAGTCAATTTTATTAGGTATCATTCTAAGGCCAAAAGAAACATATCTTGTAAAATGGTTTCTACTTTAAAGTTTAACCATATTTTTTTTTAATTAATATATCGTGTAAATAGGGTCCACATTGATATATTGTGATTAGTTATTATTGATTTTTTTCAATGAAAATAACAAAATCACATTTTTCTTTGAAGGATGTAATAATAGTATGATGTCACTTTGATACAAAATATTCGGATGTTAATAGACATTTGAAGTGTGAAGTTTAGAACTCAATATTTATTATTTATTTTTATTATAACAGCAGTATCTATGCAATATATGGTAGTATACAATTAATAATTAAAGGCTACAAAAAAGCTAATTACTTATTTACAAGAATCATGACACTAGTAGTGTCCAGACAATATTATTGACTATGAGGAATAATTTGAAAGCTCTCAAAGAGATTACATATGAAAAAAAAAATCAAAAGTTCCCGAATAGGTTAATTATACAGTTTATATATTGGAAGTTGAAAGAAATTTAAGGGTATTTTTTATTAATAAAAGTTTACGGTTAGTTGAAAAAAAAAAGAGTTAAATTGACCGGTTACACTATTTTACAAGCTATTTTTTTATAAATTTGTTTTTAGGACTATCAAAAGTTATAAACACTATGTGCTTGGTTGCACATGTTTTTCCTTAAGAAGTGGGAAGTAAGAAAATACACCTAAGACTGAGTGTCACAAATACAAAATAATCCCAGACCGAGTACATTTGTTTCAAAGCTAGAATGTTGTCTAAAATAGTAAATGACAGGGAATAGAGGAAGTCAGACATCACTCTGAACACCAAGTAGCCCATCAAGACTACTTTCGGAAGGCACAACCTCGGACAAAGAATCAACCAGTGTAACAAGTGGTAGTATGAGTATGAGAACACGTTTACTTATAAGGCATCATAGACCAACCAAGCATTTCATAAATAGTAGAAATATATACATTTCTTAGCTAAAACATATTCCTCAAATCCACTATCTCACGAACAACGAGGCTAACCAAAATCATCCGATAAAATAGTACAATAACATCAATTAAGACAATAAGATAAGATAAGTGCAAGATAATGATATGCACCCGCTCCACCAATTCCTTGCGGGGAGCTGAGACTTGTAGGGGATGATTAGCAATTCGCGGAGAAATATTGTTGACTTTCTAAGTAATCTTTTTCCTGTCCGCACATCAGATGTGTATTAGACATGAGGTTCCTTGCTCTTCGTCATCCTCCCACGCGCCTCTCTCCACTCTCTATTCTCTCTCCTCTCCCAATCTCGCTCGTCTCTCTCCTCACTGTCCCAATCTCGTTCACCAAATTTACAAATATATATGTATATCAGTTACATATATACAATTATTATCTAACATATATACATATACAATTCAATAGATATACATATACAACACACCTATCTCCTTCCTCTAACATGTAGTTACGAATCGTAATTAACAAACTAGGAGCCTTATTAAGTTATATTTAGTGGCTATTTGCAAAATTTTCCCCGCCCATTTGACACCCTTATATGTGTATAATTTCATTATGACTTATAATATAATAATCACATATAAACAGAACTACACGAAGAATCTTATTTCCCAAATATAAATAATTATTAACGATTATACTTTCTTACAAAAGAGACGTGGATTACCACCCTTAGGCAAATTTTGTGGAGAGAATGCTTCAAACATATTATTCCAGACCAAACACAGTAGGAAGATTGGAGTTCATTGTGATCCTAGAAAAACAATCAATTCTTTTTGCTAATTTATTTTCAGTTAATGAACAAATTGGTCAATATTCTCCAAGTCGTGAGTCACTACAATGAAACTGAAAGAGGAAGTATTGACTGGACACAATACTTGGACAGGAAACACAATATAGAGATCTTGCCTCTCGTCGCTGCACAATAGTGCATAGTACGATAGTTCATAATTGTACATAGAATGTAGTGCACCCAATGGGACAATGTTAAATTAGCTATCTGCCTATCTCCAACACTGCTGATTTTTCCTCCCAGAGTACACCCATGTCTGGGTTCTCACTTTTCTGGTTCTTCCATAGGTTCTCCAATGGTAGATTTTGACAAGTTCCCCTAGTCACTCATAATGTTTCCAACATTCCATCATAAGTGAATAATTTTCTGTAAGAGCAAAGATCAATCAAGTTTGAGAGTGAAAAAAACATACAGAGAAGATACTTTCCCAATGTCGATGTTCAAATACCTTCTGAGGTTCAGTGATTCACTCAACTATTGGACAATAGTTCACAGTTCAGCAGAAATCTAAAAAGGATTAAAACTTGTTAGGAATTGTTAAAGAATTTATGCTTCCTTGAATTTATATAAGTCAGCATTTCCATAGCTATTATTTGACACTGTTAGGTGACCTATCAGGACAAGGGGGAAGGAATTATAGAGGAGACAGCCGAGACATAAAACCATCACCTGATCATTCCTTTTTCTTCAAAAATAGTCTTCAAACAGTGAAAATTGAGAGACGTGTTTCATATTGGTAACTATGGAAGCAGTAATATAAAACTTACAATGGATTAGCGCAAGCACGTGATCTAGTCATCAAGAGAGCAATATTCCACAATTAATGTGGGCTCAGACTTCTAGACCCAATTTGGGGGTTTCAGCTACTGCAGTTCCTTCAGCTGTTTTGAAAAAGGATCACGTGAATGAAGTGCACAGCAAGAGGGAGGGGAGTATGAAAATGAATGTTGATGGTGATGTGTGGGACAAAGGGATCAAATAGAATATTGAAAAAATGAAATATGTAGAGGAGAAAATCACTGCGTCTAGTGCTTCTCAAAATAAATTGGCCGGTCAAAATTGAAGAACCCATATATCAAAATTAGCTACCTGATGAAGATTAGCTAACATTTGAGTTCTTTCACCAGGTAGCTAAAAATATTAGCTAGCTAGTAAAAGAACTCAAATAGTTCAATTTTCATGTATGCATCTTCTCTATCAAATCAATCTCTGGGTTTTTAGTTGAAAAAGGAAGAAAGGAAAAGGAAGAATCAAACTGAAGTAGGTCCAAAATATTATATTAAGGCCAGACCAGGAATGGAGCAGTAGCAAAAAAAGTGACAATGACAACCCATATAAACTGCAAACAGTGATTCATTGTCCTGTATTGGCACAGATCTCCATTTGCTTGTATCAATGTCAGCCCCAATAATCATTTATGTCTAGAAACTAGATAAGCTTCCTTTAACTGGACGCATTGTTTAGCTTTCAAGAGGATCATATTTTGCTACCAATTCCCTGAACTCACAATCCACGATCGCAAAGAAAGAAACATCCAATTAATACTTTCTTAGTCATCCAGAATACCATATTTGGGAGTTTGAAGAGACTATATACTTCCTTGACCCCACCCTTTCTGCACCCGCTTCAAATTTTTCAAGGCTGCTGCACTTCCATCATCTCTGTCAAAACAGGATAGACAGTTCAGGGGATACCATGAAACACTATGAAGAAATTTCACGAAACAACTTAAAAGAATATTCTATCAAGAGGCAGTTTAGTCAAGGTATCACATAATGGAAATCATAAGATTCATAGAGCACCACATCTTTTGTATGCTTTTCACCGTATGTATACCACTTGTATACCAGGGTTCTCCATAATCAGTAAATTATCACTTCAACAGGAAAGTAATGGAAAAGGACAGAAGAAAGAAGGCAAGAAATGAGCAATGAGAATGACAGAATCCATATTCCAAACTACGTTGGCTTTACCCTACCAAGTTTAGGCTAAAAAGGTAAGGATGACTCATACTCATGACGATCCTATTAACCAGAAGTGCGATACTTTTTCCCTTTCATATTCTTCTTCCACAAGATTTATATTTTTTCCTTTAAATAAATTGACATATGACATGATTTCTCATAGATCCAAAAGTTCTACAACCTAATCACTTTAAACAATATTGCTAAAGGTTCATTTATAGCGCGCTTAAGCTCTGAGATCCAGTTAAAGCTAGGGTACGAATTGTTGCTTAAGTAGTATTTTACCGTAGTTACTAAGGCAAGTGACTCATCTCCTGTTGGTTATATCTTTAAGAGGGCAAATAATAGATAATAAATCTAGTTAGTAAGTTGCTACATCATCTGTTAAAGAGTGTTACAAATGTAATTTAGTGATTATGAATAAGATTATTTGTTTTTAATAACCAAGGTTTCCAGGCCGACTTACACGCACCTAAACTAATTACACATATATATATATATATTTTAACTTTTTTCCATTAGCAGTTTTTCATCAATGCCCAGTTTAGTTCTGCTTTGCGCTTAAAGCTCCAATAGACTTTGGTGCTTTCTTCCCTATTCGCTTTTGACTACTCTGAGATTACCACAGGTAAAAGCAGCAACCTAGTAAACTCAATGTATTCACTTTTTGAGGTACAAACAACTAAGTTTCTAAATAATAGAGGACCACCAAATCAAACGGAAAAATATGATAAAGAAGATGAACTTAAACTCCTTACCTGTGAACAATTGACTGCCAGCCATCTCCGCCATATTTACTTCGCTTCATGTGATTTAACTCCCTATAGTTTTGATAAGCTTTGTTACCCACCTTACTTTCTGAAACCATCTCTAGCATCCTCTCCGTTAGTTCATCTGCCACATGCTTTTGTCCCAATTTATTTAAGCCATCAATAACTGGCATGAAGGATGCAGGATCAAACCCATACCCTATGTGCATCATCTTGATGAGAATATCATGAGCACCTTCTAAATTCTCCACCTTACACAGCTTGTCTATAAGATCTTTGTAAAGGAAACTTCCTAGATCAAAGTGTTTATCTATTGCAGTTTCCAGAAATTGCTTAGCTTCCACGATTTCACCTCCAGCAAGAAATTCATTGAACATCAGTGCGTAGAGTGCTTCGCTGTGACCACATATACTGGAAGCTATATCAAATACCTCTTGAGCTGGTCTGAACTCACCAGTCCTGCAATATGATTTAATAAGCAACTCAAAGGTATGCATATTAGGAATTATTCCTTTCTGTAACATTTCATTCAAAAGAGGAATCGCTTCTTCAGTTCTCCCAGATTTGCATAAACAGTCTATCATGATATTGTAAGTGTAAACATTTGGAGAAATTCCTTTTTCTCTCATTTCATCCATCAGGCCACACATTTCGAATATTTGATTTTTATTCCCCAATCCGAGTATCAAAGAATTATAAGTCCGTAAGCTCTTTTTACAATCTTTCGTCTCCATGTCCTTTAAAACTTGAAATGCAGATGATACCTTTCCTCTTTTACACAAATGATGTAAAATAGTATTGTAAATAATTGAATCAGGGTACAACTTCTTACTCATCATCTCAACAAACTTCTTCTTAGCTTCATCAAGTTTCCCTTCTCTGAATAAACTGTTAATAATGGTTGAATAGGTGATCAAGTCAGGCAGACATTTCCTCCCATTATCATCTTCGTTCACCAAACTCATAAACGAATTTCCAAGATCACCAAGGGCAACACTTCCATGACTCCACATTTCACTCACAATTTCAACAGCTTTGTCCACCTCTCCAGTTTGGCAAAGACCATGAATCACGATGTTGCAGCTGACAGTATCCAGGCCATAACCTCTCTCATTCATCTTCTGCAGTAACTGTTGTGCCTCTGATACTTTCCCTTCTTTCCACATGCTATGAAGTAGAGTATTACAAGTGAATTTATTTGGAATGCATCCTCTCTTCATCATCTCACGCAGAATATTCTTTGCCTCAGTCACTTTACTTTTTGTGCAGTAGCCATGGAGTAGAGTGCTATAGGTAACTGTATCTGGGAATATACCATCATTTATCATTAAGCTCATCAACATTTTCGCATCACCAAGCATCCCATTCTTGCAGAGGCCATCAATCAGGATGTTATATGAATATATCGTGGGATTTACTCCATTTTGGGGTAATTCTTTCAGAACTGTTTGAGCCTCCAAGAGCTTTCCATTCCTAACCAGTCCACATAACCAGATATTGTAGCTCTGCACATTGAAGAAAATATCATCTTTCTTCATAGATTCTGTCAGTGTCCTTGCTTCTTCCAGCATCCCTTTCTGACAAAATCCCTGCAACATCAAATTGAAAGTTACAACATTAGGCCTTGGCAATCCGAATACCTCATCTATTTGCATATCTCTGAAAATTCTCGAAGCTTCAAGAATTTTCCCGGAGTTGCAAAGAGCTGAGATCCTAGAATTGAAGGTAACAACATCAGGAAGTAGCCCTTCCTCCCTCATCCTCTCAACCAACCTCTCAGCCTCATCAACATCGCCTTTCCTGCAGAAACTTGCTATGAGAGTATTGTAGATTATGACATTAGGACAAACATTCATCATCTTCATCGTATCCAGAAGTTTTAAACCTTGTAAAGAAAGTCCAAATTTGCAATAACCACGAATCAAAATCCCAAAAGTGAATTCGTTGGGGTGACACCCTTTGTGAGGCATAACATCAAACAGTTGGCGGGCATCTCCCAAACGATCGGAATGACATAGTCCATGAATGAGAAGATTAAAGGTATAAGTAACAGGGGAAACGGAAGCAGAAATCATATCTTGATACAACCAGAAGATAAAATTGGGTAAATTAAATTTGAAAGATTTATGGATAAGAAAATTGTAGAGTGAGAGTTTGGGTGGAGGGTGATGTGAGCGAGTAGAGCGAAAGAGAGAAATGGCGTCATGAATGTAGCCATGAGAAGCTAGGAGCTTGACAATGGTGTATTGAGAAGAAAGAGATATATGATGAGGGGATAGAGAAAGGAGGAAAGAGTGAAGTGTGTGTATTTGTGGAAGCATTTGGTAACGGAGGAGGATGCGGGTAAGGGGAAGAATTGAATGGAGTGGGGGATTTGGTGTTGAGAGAGTTCGTCTCAACAGTTGCCATGCGAGCTTCGAATTCCTGCTCTTCATCCTTCACTTGCTTCTTCCTCACATTGCTATCTCCATTCCATGTCTGTATCACAAAACAGTGTAAAACACCATAACTTGACCTAGTATTTGTGAGGGTAAAAGGGTCAAATTTACTCATCTACACAAGCTTGTTATATTTTTGGACCACCGGTAAGGGGTGTTTGTGGTTCGGTTTTAATCGGTTATTGGTTAAAACTAAAATCAAATCAATTTAGTCGGTTTCTTAAATTTCTAAAATCAAACCAAATGAAAAAAAAAATTGTTGGTTTGGTTATTGTCGGTTTGGTTAAGTTTTTCTGATTTTTTCGGTTCGAAAGTAATAAAAAATTTTGAGAACATATGTATCTCGATAGACACAAATACCTAATACATGAACAATGCACAAGAAAATTATTGTCGATTCACTTAAGGAATTAAGCAATACTAGAGTTATTATTACACGAACAAAGTGATTCAATCAACAGAAAGTGTGAATATCTTATGTGAGGTAGGGGAGGTAAAGACTAAAGTAGTGGTGTATAAAACCGAATCGAAAACCGAATCAAACCGCAAACCGAGTCAAACTGGAAAAAAAACTCGACTTGTGGTTTAGTTTGATTTGGTTTGGTATTGGAAAAAAAACCCGACTATACTTGAGTTGGTTTGATTTTAACTAAAAAAAGTCAACCCGAGACCAAACCAACCCGACATTATATATATAATTTTTAAAATTTATTTTATATATAAAAGTATTTACTTTGATGTAATTTTTAAATATTTATACGTTTTCATAATTTTTTTCTTTTAACATATTTTTTCAAGTTTTTTGAGACTTAGATTTTGAATGGTCCAATAAAGGTTATAGTTCATAGATATTAGTAACTCTAGTAAAACTCAATTTGAAATTAAATCAATACTAATGCTAACAAAATAAATTAATTCAACACTAAAAATGACAACGATGTTGAATATTTGTTCTTTAGTTTTACATTGGTTTTGTCACGAGCGAACCCACCGGGCTGTGCGGGCACCTACATACTACCACCTAAGTAGGAGAACCCTCTTATCCCAATAGCTAAAAACATGCGGAAAATTAAATAAAACGGAAATAGAGTGTACTAACGATATTTTATAAATAGAATTCCTTTAACACAATTTTGGTTAAGACTTGCAATGTAATTAACACCCCCAAAGGATCTAGCCTAAACAGGTACAAGAGCTACTAAAAGTACAAATTGGGCATAATAAGTAAAAGGACACAACTCCCACTATGCGGAAGAAAAGTAGAAGCTGCTGGAGAGTTCTTCATCTTCATTTAAGGAAACATCACCAACCTGCATCCAGACTATGTCAAAAGACATAGCAAGAGTAGTATCAGTACAAACCACATGTGCTGATAGGCATCATCGGTCAACCCGACGCCCACCACATGACATAAGAAGTCAATTAGTAAGATCATGCAATATAACCACTCGCTTCTCCACCTTTGCCCTCACTCAAAATACCTCCAAATCACATCAGTACGCTTAATTACTAACCACCTTCCCGGTCAACCTACTTACGAGGTTTTTGATCATAGCCTAACCATTCCAACACATGGAAAGGTCCCCAAATACAACTACAACATTCCAACTAGCCGCTCACGTCATACCATCACGTCCTCTTTATTATTATTACCCCACCTTCGTCGCGTGGTACATTATATCAAGCTTACTAACTACTAACCACAAATCCCCTTCTCAAGAGTGAAATCCTCCTAACCATTTACATTGTCAACACTACCCCCAATTCTTGTCATTGCAACAATATAATCACATGCCTGTATCAAACATATACCATATTATCAACATTTAAGATTAATGTCCTCATCACCATATAGCCCTCTGGGAAAATATAATGTCAATTATTATTTACGAACAAGGTGCAACCTCACCATTTCTCAATATACACCAGTATAACAAATCATTGGTCCTCTCATGGAACCCAAACTCAAACTAGCATACCGGAACGTGGTATTCGATCCAAGTTATTTATGTCAGAACGTGGCAACCGATCCAAGTTAGTTATGCCGGAACATGGCAACCGATCCATTCAACAAGCCACAATCACAATTACAAGGTACATACTCAAAATCATAAGTCATGATTCATGGCATTCATCATACCTATATTCTCGTTTACAATTAACGAAATCAACAATGCAACTTTCGCATACATATATGTATCATAACGAAACAAGAACGAGCATACATCACAAAATCATATAATCACAACCATCCCAATGAACCATTCATCGACGTATATCATGTAAACGTAACTTCGACCATACTTAAGCCCTAGCTCCTCATCTAAGACTTCCTTCTAGGGTTTAATCATAATTCATTCTGTGCACGAGGGCCTATACATAAATCCTACCATTGATTTACATATACTACGCAGAGACACATATTTATAACTACTCAATTCATAACACCTAGCCTACCTGGGCGCCAAGTAGTTGCATGGAGTTTCTGACTTCTATTCTTGTTTTCGGGCATCGTGACGGTGATCTTGACCAAAAATCCACCCTTCGCCGTGCTCCTCACGCTAGAAATCTCTCTCTCTCTTTTCCAAGCTTAGAGCAACTTTTTTGGGGTTTCTAGGGTGTTTTACAACTAAATTAGGTATTTTAGGAAGAAGGAGAAAATATGATTTTGCGATATTTACATTCTGCCTAGCCTATCCCGCTATGGCGCCAACATACCCCTCCCTGGCGCTACCGCCCTAGCGGCATCTGGCCCCCTCTGGCAGGGCAATGGCCCGCTTTGGCGGGGGAATGACCCAAAATTTCCCGGGTTTTTGTTTCTCCTAAATAACGACGGTTCGGGTCATTACAGGTTTAGACAAATACATAATCTAATTTTAATTTTTCTTTAATGTTTCATCATGTAATTAATACTTATTAGACTTATTTTAGCTTGATTTAGTACTTTAAATTATGATCAGTTTCATTATGACTTATCAATTTGCAATATTTATTTTAATGATTTCATTATTATTTTTATTGAATATTTTAGTGTCATCACTCATCTCATATTTTGTGTTATTTTTTTAAGAAACAACTTAGATAGTTGTATTTTGATTGGACCTATAAAGAAATATTTGGAGTACAAGTTAATTATATATTTGTATGAATACTTTACCAGAAAAATCCAAAAACCTGGAAAAAAACCCGAGGTTTATTAGTTTGGTTTGATTTAAAAATTAAAAATTTCGACACAAATGGTTTGGTTTGGTATTTGAAAAACCCGAACCAACCCGAGGTTGTAAAACTCGAAAAAACCCGAGTTTTATTAGTTTGGTTTGGTTTATAAATTTAAATTTTTTACACAAATGGTTTGGTTTGATATTTGAAAAACCCGAACTAACCCGGTCATGTACACCCCTACTCCAGGGTGTCCGAAAAATTTCGTTATATATATATAGGCCAAATCTTACTTTATATTGATATATTAAGTATTTTAGACACCCTCAACAATATTAGTGGTAAAAGTGCGCCCAATGCTTGTTTAACATTGTCGTTGGGAGGTTAGATACACTTATTTTTAAAAAACATACTTTTATTGCAAAATTAAGTGTTCGGTAAATTAGTAAAAGTGCTTTTAAATGGACGCAGAAACAAGTTATTATGTTGTTGGGAAGAAGCTAAAAATTTATGCTTCTTAAAACAAAAAAATATTTTTTTTCAAGCCCTTGTGGAACAAATTAATGGCAATGGGGCGGGGCGGATGCAGGGTGAAGTAGGTTTAAGGCTATGCAGAACGGGTTAAAGTGAGTTTTTTTAAAACTAATGCGGGGCGGGGAAGGGCTGCGGGTATATGTGATTTATAGTGGGTTTAAACATAATTATAATTTTTTACATGTTATAAAAGTGATAGAGCATTATTTGTTAAGATAAATTCTTTAAAGCTACAAAATATTCAAGATAGTAAGTGAAAATGGTTCAATAAAAAATAATTCAATTTCTTACATGTTTTCCAATTGACCTCTAAAATATAAAATTTTAAGTCACTACCCTATTAAATTTATACAACTTAATGAAAAAATAAATTTATTTTTAGTATCAAACTTAACTAGAAAAAGAAAATATTAAAAAATTTATGTGGGACGGGTTCATGCGGAGAGGGTCTACGAGGGGCGGTTGAAAATGAAAAAATATTATGCAGGGCGGGGCGAATTAGATTTTGCGGGCTAAAATCAACCTACCCCGCCCCCGACCTGCCCCATTGCCATCCCTAAGTAGTAATCAGACCCATAAAGATCTTGAAGATGATCAAAGAAGAGAGCAAAATCAGAAGTTTTGGTCGAAATTGAGGATGGATAGGTAGTTTGTAATAGTGAGACCTTGTATATTTTTAATAAAATATGTTAGTTCGACCAAAATAGATGATGAAATAACATATCAAGAATGCTTACTAGAGTTCTTTGACCCCCCAATTTGATATATTCTACTTCACGCAATTCCCGGTTCAATGGCTAGCAATCAATATTTCACGATCAAGGGTATAATAATATTCTTTCTAGTAGTAGTTCTTATTTATCATATTAACTATTGAACTATGATTAAAAAATAATTTCTAGTTAATAGGCTTCTTTCCGTATACCTATGAATTTAATTAGTTTTAAAATGATACATTGAAATAATTCGTTAGATTTTCCAATATCAATAGATTTATAGTTTCTTTCTTGTATCTTCATGTAACAACCCGGAAAATTTGTAGGTTGAACTAGAGGTCAAAAGGTATAAAAATGGTTTCCCCTAGGTTAGTAGACCATCTAAGAATGATATCGGGGTTTAGGAGTCAAGGCCTAAGGCAGAAGTGCCAAGCAAAAAGGGGCAAGCCAAGGCTGCCCCAAACTTGGAGACACTACCTCAAGCTCCATGGCCACCACCATGGCTCGTGGTCATGACCATGACCAGTGGGAGGCTTCGTGGAGTTGCCTTGGCCAAAGAAGGGAAGCCTCCAAGTGTCTTAGACACTACCCCAACCTTCACGAGGGGGATCACGAGTCATAGTCCACTCCACGTATGGCTCGTGAAGGTGGGCGTGAAGGTCACTTGGCCATGGAAAGATAGCCACCCAAAATGCTAGCCACTGCCTCAAACTTCACGGAAAGGACCACGGCTCGTGGTCTTGACCACTGCTCGTGGAGCCCTTCGTGAAAGAGACTTGGGCATGGGGGCATGAGGGAATGGAGTAGCCTAACTACTGCCTCACCTTCCACGAACATGACCACGGGGTGTAGTCCACTTCACGGAACGTGAAGGTGCTCGTGACGGTGCCTTAGGCGATGGAGCCTTGAGCTCCAAAAAGGGAGCTACTGCCTTAACTCCACGGGCAGGACCACGGGTCGTGGTCCTCACCACGGCTCGTGGTCCTCACCACGGCTCGTGGAGTGAGTTGTGAGACTTGGACGGGGGTCAATTAATGAAGGTCCTTAGGGTCATTTCCTTTTAGGTCCAATTAAAGTGGGGGTGTTTTGTGTATTTTTAGGGGTAGTTTATATATTATTTTTAAGTCAAATTTCATAAGACTTGGTCATTATTGACAAACACCCAATTGAAGTAAAAACCTCCCTCCTCTCTAAAAAATTCTCTCTCTAGACTCAAGAAGAAGAAGAAGACATTGGAGCTAGGGTTGCTAGAGTTTCAAGGTTCTTCCCCAAATTTCTTGGAGTTTCTTAGTTGAGGTGGTTGCTTTTCATATCCTTGGGTAGCCATCACGCAAGGATCCCCTTCAAATTGTGTTTTCAAGATATCAAATCCCCCAATCTAGGGTTTTCAATCTTCAACATGGGTCTTCTTCCAAAACGAATTTTATTGATTAATTATGGTGAATTGTGTGTAGATTGATGAAGTATTGATGTTGTTCACTTGAAATTCTCCATAGACCCATGTCTTCCCCATATTGACAAATCATGAGCTTATGTTATGGGTTGGTTGAGATTGTGGATATGTAAATTGAATATGTTTATGTTAATTAAGCTATTGCATCATGAATTCCTTCTATATTATGTAGAAATTGTATATAGTTGGGTTGATTGTGACTTCAAGACCCTTGAAGGGAAAGGTATGAAGGTTATGCCTCTTTATGGGAACTTTGTAAGAGATTGTGATGTACTTAGATAGTAATGATTCTATATCTATTGTGTTGTTGTGGTATTGATGGCAAGATCCTTCATCCCTATACCCCATGCACTTGGTTATGCATGATGTATGTATGTTTATGATAAGCTTGTTGTGTTGATTGAAATGACATTCTCATGATCACAATACGACTATAATGTGAAAGGTTTTCTCAAATGCTAATGTTTCTAAAGTAAACTGAGCATTCTCACTTAAGGAACCTATGAGCTATTATGATGTTATGTTGGCATGAGTGCCTAGTGTATTGTTTTATGAATGGTAAAGGCTAAATGTGACTTTTAAAGGGAGTTGTGCATAGCACCGAGTGGATGTGAAAATGAGATGGGGGCTTTTACGTTTAGCAAGTCTGGCTTCCCAATGTATGTTGTCTCATGGGATGGAAACCTTTTACGCTAGTAGTCCGGGTTTCTAGTAGTAATCCCCGTATCCCATAACTATGTGCCCACATATGTCTTAGTTAGTGGATCCTCCTAGAAGCTAAAATGTACGTTCTACCTTAGGCAAGTAGGACACCTTTTTTCGGTGTGGGGGTAGAACACCAGATTCCATGTTGTTCACATGGTCTATGTCGGTTAATGCAACTCTTCCCGAAATGGTATGAATATGAATTATGGTAATAACATGGACTTTAATTATGACTTCTTAAAGGGGTGCTACTTAGTGTGAGTGGGAGTATGTGACTTCACTTATGCATTACACAAGTGGACTCTAAGAGGGGTTGTGATAAGGTTCTCTTATGTTATGATGGGATGATGACTTATGAACTATGTATGAATGTTATGATTATGAATGTATTCACTCTTATGGGTGTTGGCTATGACTATGGTAAATTGTTCTTACTCGTTTCATTTAGGTCAACTCGTCACGTCAATCCGTATCTAATAGCCGCGCCAAAGCTTCACTCCAGGTCGAAAGAAAATCACATTTTTTTATCCCTCAATAGTGTAATAATTTTCCTGACTATTGTATCAACAGCCCAGGGTGCAGACATCTCTTGTATCATGATCAGTCTAGCAATGGTTGAATCAGTCTCAATCACCACATTTGTGAAGCCTTTATGCACACAATTATTCCAATAATTACATATCCGATTTGGCCTATGGACGAATATGCAAGCATATGTTTCATGCTTGTTTGAGTAATATGTATGTTGTTGGTGACCTAAGTGTGATACTTAGCATTTGGTAGGGTTATGAGATCTTAACTTTGCATTGCATTAGTGTGGCTTTGGGTTGCTTTATATGTTGAGTTGGCCTATGTTTCTCCATAAATGTACATATTGGTTTTCAAACTTGACAAATGCATGATTTCAACTAAATGTCCCTTTTATGCATGTTTTAAGGATTTTGTGCATGACATCCATACTTAGTACAATTAATTGTGCTAACCCATATTTTCTACTTTACTATGAGTGTAGGTTCCGGTCGTTGATACTTAATACTTTCTTCAAGGTGAAGCTTGGGTCGACTATTCCCTAGGCTTGGTGAGTCCTCAAGTTCGAGGACAAGTTGCTATTGATTCTAGTTTCTAGTTTACTTCCTATGTTCAAGACTATATTGTATTTCCTATTTTTGGAGACTTTATTGATGTAAGGGCTTAGACCCTATTTGTACTCTTATGTTTAGATGGTGATTGAGACAAGTCTAGTTCCTATTTTCCTTTATGAAAGAAGTTGACTTCTATTGTAATTTTTTTTATTTTTTCCATATTTTTTCTATGTCTTTATGTGATGATGATGTTAAGGGCTTGTATGCGACCCCTTCGGGCACAATTGTACCCTTGGGTCGTGACACTTCACAAAAGAAAAAAGATCTCGAATAGAGTCCAAAAGTAGTATGCCGTTAATTACTTTCCTAATTCTATTGTATGTGCAAATTATCTTAACGAAAGCCTCCCCCTCCCCCCCTCCCCTCCCTCACTCAATAGAGTCTTAAACACAATATCTTTGAGAAGGGGTGTATTCGTTGTCCTAGGGTAAAGAACCAGTATTGGTTGTTGGCATACCCGTGGTAAGATTGATTGACACGATAAGAGGAATTTTGGTGTTTTTTTTATTGAATTTGACCTACTTAAGAGGGTTGCAACGTTTACATGTGCTATCCTTGAATTCTCGGTGTTGTCACATTCTTATAAAACCTACCTACTCTTCCCACTTTATTCATCTCTTCGGCTTCTCTCTCGCTCCTACCGCTTAGTTTATGTTCAGTAATAAGGTTAGTTCTATTTATCCTATTTTCCTCTTTATTTTTCCAATGTATGAGCATTATTCTTCTTCTTTTGTTGAATTTTTATGGTTCTTCTTCTATTTT
>JAJOOR010024150.1:0-19883 GCA_036250505.1 Solanum acaule | reverse complement strand
CTAACCTTCCATCTCCATATCAGAATCAGCAGCTGAATGAGATGGAGCTGAGTTTATTGAATTAATAAGTTGAACTGATGAGACTTCTCCTGGAAATGCTAATGATACAGGCTTATGAGGAGAAGATGGAAGATCCGAGGCTAAATTCTTATTTACTGGTAAACCTTCTCTGTAAGCAATCCCTCCATCGTGCTCAGACGCCCCCTCATCTTTAGCACTATTAGCATTTGCAGTGGTAGATATAACAGGTGGTGAAGATGGTGGAAGAGGCGGATCCCCAGGAGGTGAAGGCGGCAAAGGTGGCCGAGGACCAGAAACTGCGGGTTGTACATGAGAATCATGGTTTCTCGAATGTGTGGTGCGGTCAAATTGGGAAGGTGTGAAAAAACCATGGTTCTGCAAATTAGGTGGTGGTGGTGGTGGCGGTGGAGGAAGATTATGAAGAAAAACTTGCATATTGTCTGGTGATGCCTGATGAATAGCACCTCTATAAGGCATTTGACTTAGTGGTGGAGGAGGTGGAAGAACTCTAGGAGCAGTCGGGGCAATTGAAGGTGGAACATGATGCATACTGGGATTCCACTGGGAATGCTGCACAGGGACTTGGTGAGATTGCAGAATTGGGGTGCTTCCATGAACTTGTGCAGATGGAGGAGGAGGGGGTAGCGGATAAAATTGACTAGAATCGCTGCCACTTGTTGGAACTGGAAAAGGTGGACAAGGGTGACCTACACCAGGATGGGCATGCTGATATGCAGGAGGGACATGCTGACCAGCTTGGGGTGGTCCTGGTGGATGACCATGTGGAAATATAGGTGGACATGAGGCCTGAGCAGCAGGTGGAGGATGAGGAGGGGCAGAGGCAGGAGACCACTGCTGCATTTGAGGCCAAGGCATGTTATCATTTTGACCACTCTGAGTTGCATAGTTACCCTGACCATACATCTCAAACAGCTAGCTACCAATGAATTAAGAAATCTGGAGTTCACGGTCCCACCCGTTCTAAGAGTTCCCACGTGCTGATCACCAAATTAAGTCATCCACAGCACCCCTACAAACACAAAATGCAACTTTGTAACAATTCAAAGATTCAAGAAATATAATTCCAGTGGAAAAGGGGAAAACACAAATTTCTTTTACCTTGCAGCCATATACAGAACTGAAGCAAAAGAAAAAAGGGAAAGAGAAGAAAGCAGAATTCAATGCAAAAACTGAGACGATAATAAGCTAATCTCAGCATTGATACTACACTTCCAAATTAGAGGAATTGGACTTCAAAGGGATACTTCCCTCCTCCAATTTATAAAAGTCGGGTAGCGATTAGCAGAACAAACTTTGGCTTATCTAGGTCATGACCAGCTCATGCGTTCTTCTTTTTTCCCATTAAAGCTTATTACCACTATCTAGACTGCTAATACACTTTCAGTAACATAAAGACAAAAGAATACGTGAATGTCCACCAGATGGCAGTTTTCATATTTTACAAAACCACATAGAAAGGAAAAGTGTAGCCTTAATCTCTAACTAGGAACACCCTAAGGACACCTTGCACCCCCTAAAAGAAACAACTCCAAAAAAATATAACACACTTAAAACACCAACTTGATTCGAGAACCAATCTATTCCTCGTTTTTTTTTCTCCAAAGCTTACACTAAAAGCTGCCCTCAGCAGCAATCAAGACCCTTCATATTATCAAGGAAGATTCAAACTTCCACAAAGCGAATAATAAATCAATCAACTGCATCTCAATCCCAATTCGTAAGCTTAAAAATCCAAAAAAAATCACCTTCTAACTTTCAAGCATTTTCAAGTGACAGTAACGAACATCCCCATAAACAAAACTACAACAGTAACGAATTTACGCACAAAACAATTGAATGCATACCAAATAGCGAAGCAGGTCCCGAAGATGTGAGTTTAAACTGATTTTGAAGATCTGAAATAAAACCTAGCGAGCTTAGCTTGGCATTCGATAATTTTGATTGAAGTCTCTTCTGGGTTAAAACCCTAGACAGAGAAAAACTCACAGAGAAACACAGGGGAGAGAGATCAGTTAAAAACAAAATAAAAAACGTAATACTTAAGAAATTTTTTTACCGCAATTCCGTAAAATTAACGGTCATGCAAAAAACGATCGGCTGATGGGATGATGGGCTTGGGCCTAAACGAGTAATTATGTAATTATATTTTGAAATATTTATCAAATATAACTAATCTTTATATTTTATAGCAAATATTCTCTCAACCAAATCAACATTTCCTGTCCCCAAATGTGTCATTATTTATCTGTTACGGCTAGCACTAAAAAAATTACTCCACACTTGCGTTTTTAATTAATAAACAATAAAATATGTGTCAATAATAAGAAAAGAATATCTACTTATGTATCTCTCTACCATATAAACCAATTACATATATAATTTTAAATCACAGCATCTTTCTCATAAGGTTCAATAGATATTTTTCTTCTTCCTAACACGTATTTATAATATATAGTGACAAATAAATATTTATGTTACAAAATAGTTATATTGAAATTATAGAATTATAATTCATCAAATTCTCATTGGCAAAAGAGATATTGCAAATCTTAATGAACAACTGAATCCATTAGCATGGGACATTGCCATAGAAACCTCTTTCTTGTCAAAATTAAACATGTTTATAGTGTTCATTTTCAACTTATATTTAAAATGTAATAATTCAGATGTATAGATAATATATAGATATTTGAAATAATATTAGTATTCATTCTCCATAATACTTACATGATGATGTTCGAAATCTAAAAATAACTTTCGTGGCCAGAATCTAAAAATTGACTTAGAAATCTCATCCTAAAAAAAGTATGTCAAACACAACAATATAATATATAAACTGAATTAAAAATAATTGCCCAACAATAACATACAGTAATCAAATCAAATTTCTTAACAAGAAAAATCTGAAAAATTAAAAAATCTTTAACGGAGTTGCTGTAATAATTTCAAGTTTTTCTACATGAAAGATCCTCAAACATTTTTATCTACGTAAGAAACACTGGTAATTAGCAAAAATGTACTTCTATGAACCATGTTCAAACATTTAGTTGTTAAATCCACCAAATATGCTTAATTGATGATTTTTATTAATAGAAAGTTAAAAGTAAAAATTGAATACAAATTTGAAGTATTCAGATGAAACTATGACTACGTCAAAGAATCAGAAATTATAAATACAATGCATTTTTTGAATGAGCAATAATTTGAAAACGGAGAGGAAGAATTGATAGAAAGAGAGTACAGGATGGAAGAGATGAATTTAAAAAATTATTTATGTAAAATATATCTATCAATTCTACGTGTTTTATTCTTTTATGAAACACTGGATTGACAACAACCTGCATTGCAGATTTACTGTTTATGTGTATTTGAATATGAAGATTTGTCTAAAACTCTAATTTCTTTAAATAATTTTAAATCCAAACAAATTTTGCAGTTATACATCCCAAGCTTTTATACTCAGAATTACTGAGATTCTTGAAACTATGCTTTATTTTTTTTTTTTTTTCAAGAGATTAAGGAGTCTCCTATCTTAACAAGAAATCGTGTTACTAATTTTCTAGAAGTAGGACATAGGGGCGGAGCCACCTTGTCCCCCTTCGTCGAAAAATTATACAATATATACACGTAAAGTTTTGACTTATATTGATATATATTGTATTTTGGACACCCTAAAACAACAAAGTAATTTGCAGTGGAGATAGCTAGAGCTGTCACAAGCCCATTCGTTGCCACAGTTCGATTCCCCGCATGAGCGTTTTCATTTTTCTATTATTATTTTGCCTTCTTGAAGTTTGTAAGTAAATAAACATGCATAAGTTTAACATAAATGTCTAGCAGCTTGGTGGTAAATATTGTCATGCTTGTCTGGAGTGACTCAAGTTCGAATCTTACCTCAAATAAAGATTTTTTTTCAATTAAAATTGAATTATTTCCTTAAATTTTAATACATTTTCTTTGTGGAATAAGATTTCCTTATATTTTATTACCTTTTTCTTAAAATTTTAATACATTTTCCTTTTGGAATAAGGTTTTAATTGAAAAAAAATCCTTAAATTTTAATACCTTTTCCTTGTGGAATAAGATTTCCTTATATTGTAATACCTTTTTCCTTTGTGTAATAAGATTTTCTTAAATTTTAATACATTTTCCTTTTGGAATAATGTTTTCTTTCTCTATAAATAAGAGATCCATTTGCCCAAATTATATCATAATATTACTAAAAGTAGAATCTCTATGAATCATTGTTTTTTTAAAAAAATTACTATTCAAAGTTTGGACCCCCCTTCATAAGATTCCTGGCTTTGCCACTGGTAGGACATAATGTCTGATTAACATCATAGTAAGGAAAAAAAAATTTGACTTCGACTTTGATAGAAATATTTCTTGCCTAAACTGATTTTTACATACCTTATTATTCTTGTAGTAGCTTCTAAATGTGATTTCTTGGATTGATGAAAGAATTAACTTAGTGCTTATACACTGAATGTTGTAGTAAGATATAGTAGTTTACATATTATCTTTTGATTATATCTTCTATTAGTAGATCATTTTTCACTTCTTGATTTGAAATTGAATTTTTTATTAGATTGTCTAAGTCCTTATAGTTAACTTCACATTCACTTTAATTGGAGTTACTATTGATATTGCATCCTTAGTAGTTAACTTCGCATTTACTTCAATGGGAGTTGTAATTGATTTTATCCTGGACTAAATTCAGAGATCAACTGATCAAGAGTGTACTTCATTTGGTGCATTAGAATATTTGCTTAAGATCTGACAAACTCAACTCCTAAGCAGTATGTGAGTTCACCCAAATCTTTCATTTTGAATGCTTAACTTAGAGGTGACTTGATTTATTTTTTACTATTAAATTAGTTTGCTTTCGACAACTAACACGTCATCAACATAGATAAGGATAACTACTAGATCACTTCAATTTTTTTTTGTAAATAAAGAGTGGTCATACTGACTTTGATCAAATTTTAAGTTGCAAAACTACTTCTAAAAGCCTTGGCATCCATTGCCTTGCTGCTTTCTAAAGACAATATAAGAATTTGAGGTCTACATACAAATCTTGTCTTCCCTTGACTGCTACATTTTTTAGGAAGATCCATATATATATATATATATGACATCTTTCAAATCTTCTTGAAAAAAATCATTTTACACATTTATTTGATGAATATGTCATAACGACTATAGATAAAATTAATCTTACAATAACCATCACAACTACAGTGAAAATATTTTTATAGTCAACTCCTTCTTGTTGACTACAACCCTTTTACCACTAATGTGGCCTTAAAATTTTTCTGCTTCCCAATAGATTTGTTATTTTATTTTGTAGACCCACTTGTATTTAATAAAAAAATTTAACTGACTTTGAAATTGCTTCCCAGGTATTATTATTTGCCAATGCATCTATTTCAGCCTTTATGGCATCCACCCATCTTAGATTCTTAACAACTTCATTGTAGAAAAAAATATCAGTGTCCTAAGAAATAGCATAAATAAAAACTTGATAAATAAGAAACAGATGATCATAGGAAAATACATAAGTACCCCAACCTATGCCCGAAATCCCAGAGACACACTTATACTATACTAAGGTCCTATTACCCCCCCTCCATCGAACTTATTTTATAAATAATTTTCTACCCCTTTTCGGCCTACGTGGCACTATCAACCAGATAGCTTGAAAAAATTGTCAACATGCGCTAGGCCCAGAAGATAGTGCCACGTAGGCCAAAAAGGGGTAGAAAATTATTTATAAAATAAGTTCGGGGGTAATAGAACCTTAGTATAGTATAAGTGTGTCTCTGAAATTTCGGACATAGGTTGGGGGTACTTATGCATTTTCCCATGATCATAAATAATGTAATTGACTAGTTTATAAAGAGATTTTGACTGTTACTGAGTAGTAACAAAATCTTTCATCGAGAGGGGTGATGCTTTGGCTCTAGAGGATCTTCTAGATGATGTTAATTGGTCAATAGTACTTTCAATGACAAAAATTGAAATATTTAGAACTTTTAAATTTTGATTGTGTTTTATTTAATGAATATGAAGTGTTGAGCTTATATTAGCAGTAGTCTGATTAGTAGATTGTAGTACTAGACTCTGTAGGAATATCAACTCACAATGGAATTTACTTAGAAAATACATCTAAAAATGAAACTTGATTAGTCTTCTCAACAGTTTTGAATGAAAAGGTTTTTTTTTTTTTTTTTTGAATTCAACATTTTTATGAACAAAAGATACGTGATTAAATAGATCATAAAGTATATATCTTTTTTTTTTAAAAGTTGTATTATCATATATGTACAACAATAATGGATATAACAACAGTTTCTAGTTTTACAATTTTTTATCTCACCATGTTATTTATCTTAACGAATACTCGAACCTTATTTGGTTAGGAATATAAACACAAAGGCGTAGCCTAAGAGGAATAAATTGTGAATTTTGACGTCGCTCATCCATTCTACTCTATTAAATCACAGTTTTACGATGGTAGGTTGATATTGGGCTTTATCAAGCCTTCAACAAACACCCTATTCATATCCAATCTATTTAAATCTAGAAGGCATAGTTACAATATATACCATTCGATTTTTTAGTTTACCAAATATAACCTAAGTAAATTATATATACTATTGATTATATTTAATGTGTATATATTATGTATACATATGTATATTACATGTACAAGTATGTATAGATTTGTATATATTTATAGGAAAAAAACACATAAATATTGATGTTAAGATCCTAAATTACAATACATAAATCTACTATTAATCAATTATAAAATATAATTTTTAATTACAATACATAACAATCTGATTGGGCCACACATTTTGTTTATTTTTTGGGTTTTGGTGCTAATCTTTAAAAATTGAAAATTTGTTATCTGATTTATAGGATTCTAACCATTAAGCACATTCCTAATTTGATATATTTACTATTGGATAGTAGTTACAAGATAAAACTAGGAATAAGAATTTTATCTTGTCGATCTCCTAAAAGTTAGCTAGGGACATTTTATGTGAATATTGAAGCATATATAACAAGGCATTTAATCTAATGTAATAAACTTTGAAAAATCCTTTTTTGCCAGAAAATTTGGTCAGAATTTGACCAGAATGGTATTTTACCTATGTTATTTTATCTTTTTGAACATTTTTACCTTTTTAACTTTAATACATTTTAACTAAAAATGGAAAAAAGATTAGTTTATTTTAAAATAAAAAATATATTATAAATTTTCTAAATTTTTAATCAAATTCTGGCCAATTTTTTTTTCCATTTAGCATTACCCATAAACTTTATGACATATTTGGACACATATGTAGATAGAGAAAGAGAGGCACACGCATTTATTAGGAATAATGATAATAATTATCTTATCCTAACTGCCAATTCATAATTAGGTAGGCCATATAAAGTTTTATTAATTTTTTTACTTTGACTTCTTTTGATGCCTTGATCAAATGAATATCTTGTATTTATTCTCCAAAACAGAGCACATATATTTATTTGAGTGCCTTTTAACACAATAAATAATCAAGGTGAAAGTATATGTT
The DNA here is from genome assembly GCA_036250505.1 of Solanum acaule. NCBI lineage: Eukaryota > Viridiplantae > Streptophyta > Magnoliopsida > Solanales > Solanaceae > Solanum > Solanum acaule. Next base: position 12,252 of record JAJOOR010024150.1, on the reverse strand, counting down.
TCATAGTTTGAACTTATAAGGCCCTACTAAATTAATTTTTTTTCGATAGATGCAAAGAATTCATTTAATTAGAATTTCACGAATAAACGCAATTTTTTTTTAATCAAATTAGGTGGAAAGAACTTTGAGTACGTAAAAAGAAGAAGCAAAAATCAATATTATGACCGACTTTAAGTTGGATATAAGAGAACGTAAACTAATATAATATTAGAAGAAAACCTTATCTCATAGCACTTTAAGGTAATGAAATTGCTATATTGCATAAACGTCTTCCAATTTTATTCGATAAAGATAGAATATTTGGTCATCAAAGGTCTAATAAAGTAGGTAGCATATGTGTTTGTCATTAAGTAAGATTACTAGCTTGATTATCAAAAAAAATTCTATGCAATACTTTGATTTAATATCAATTGAATCCTTCTTTCTATAGCACTAAATGAAAACATTTCAATTTATCAAGTTTTTGATAAATAAAGTAAGAAAGTGAAAGGTACCACAAATATAAGTGAGTGCCATGTTTAGACAAGCTTAAATGCCTCATATTCTTACTTCATTTGACCAAACAATTAGTCAAAAGTAGAAAAGAGATAAAAAGAAAAAAACATTTTAAAAAAACTACGTACCCCCCTTTTAGCATTACAACTACCAAAGTTTTGGCTTTAATATAATTTCATGGACCACAAACAGTACTTGTGCTTTTTTTACTTGTATGGAGTAAAAAAGTATAATATATGTCCACAAAAAGGAAATTTAACCAAGTATTAACTCAACCCACGCTAATTGGCAATTACCCTTTATGTTCTATTTTTTTACTTTCTTCTTTTAGATTTTCACTGGTACACATTAGCAATTCAATCCATAGGATTTTCTTTTCCTCTTTCCATTCTTACTTTTGTAGGTTTTCCGGTAATAGGAATATATGTGAGAACTCTTACCCATATCTTACCATTTCTTCGGAATTGTCCGCTCATAGCACGATGAAAGTGTCCGATTATAGCACGACGCGCTGTTTCAATGGCTCGATATGAAAGACGACCAGCTCTACAACTTTTAGTGTCATATCTTCCAAAACCAAGTTGTGTACCGTCCAGTTTGCAACCCCTACTATGGTGGCTAGTCGGACACCCTTCGTCAAAAAATTACTCCCTCCGTCCCATTTTATATGTCATCCCTTTCTATAAATAGCAGGACCACAATATACTTGTCATTTTATAAAATTTATGCATAAATTATCATATTTTGCCTATTATACTTTGATAGAATAGTTAATTAATCTTGTCATTTATTAATAAAGTTGACTTGAAAACATTAAATAAGGGTAGAAGGGTAAAGTTACATTATTTTTTAATGCAAGTGCAAAATAGAAATATGACATATAAAATGAGACGGAGAAAATATAATATATATATAGAAAACTATACAAAGCATATATGTCAAAAATTATTTTTTATACATATATATTAAATTTTAAACACGCTTAGTAAAATTTCTCATTAGCTACTTTTCAATGTGTTGTACAGTAAAATGCTTCCTCTTTTGCTCTTTTCCGTATTGATCTGTGCGTACATTCCTACATCATGTGCCTCTACTGTTTTGAGTGTGTGATTATTTCACAAGGATAATGATTACGTACTCTGGTATGAGAGATAAGAGATAATTAATTTCAGAATTAACTTTAGAATGAGATTATTTTATGTTTGGTTGAGATAAAATTACGGGATAATTTATCTCGAAATTAGTTATTCCAAAATTGTAATGTTATGTTTATTTCATATATTAAATGAGATAACAATCCTAAAATAATTAATCTCGGATAACTTTCGTATTCCCCAACTAATTAATGAGCCCTTAATGTTTTGTTAAAACTTAAATGAACTCAATTTTTAGTTTAAGGTTTAAACCACCTACAGTTGTCTCTAATTTTAAGTTATATGATGCAAAAAAGGATTGATTAGTTTGGTAGCTAACCTTTTATAAATTTATTTTCTAATTTTATATCTTTTTTTACTAGACTAGAAATATTTATTTAAGATCCGAAAATAACACAAAAAATATTACTCCCTTTGTCCCTAATTACTTGTCCACTTTTTCTTTTATAGTTGTCCTTAATTACTTGTCCATTTTGACAAATCAAGAAAGAATAATTTTTTACCTATTATACCCTCAATTGAATGACTAATTACTTTGAAAAATGCAGAACTTTTCATCCACTTCATAATTAATAGGGGTAAAATGATAAATTCGCTATGTCATTAATTGATTTCTTAATAGGTGTGTCAATTCAAAAGTGGACAAGTAATTAAAAAGGAGAGTATTACAATAGTAAATGATGGGATTTGGACAAAGGGACTGATTTCGTGCTAAAGATTCCATCTGCAGCAGACAATATATTCCTGTTGTCTTGTGGGCTTTTGGACAACAAATTAAACAACTATATTATCGGGACGGTTTGTAAATTTATCTTTAAATATTTATCTAATTAAAAAATTAATTAATTTTTGAAATTTTGGTTTTCAAATTTCCAAAATCGGCTCAAATTAATTTTGAATTCTTGAAATTTTCATTCAAAAGTAAAATGTATATTTAAACACAATTTCAAAAACTCAATTTTTTAAAATTCATTATTAAAATCTATGCTAAAACACTTCAACTTTCTTTATGAGCTAGGGAGAATCCAAAAATATCTAAGTGTTTCACAAAACGTCAAGGAGATAACTCCTTTAATTAGTTTAATAATTTGGAGCATATTACGCTAACTTTATATAATTGATATGATTTAATATTCGTCAAACTTTTGTTATAAATATGGGTCAAGTTAATATTCTCTCTCTATATATTTGCCATATGTGAATTTGTTATATTTTTATTCTGTTCTGATGTGCAAGTATAATTTGTCTTTTCAGGTTTAATGGGTTCTCAAAATCTCATTTATTAATTTTTCATTGCTGCACTAACATACTACTTCCTCTATCCCTTTTTATATGTCATATTTTTACTTTGTACTTGCATTAAGAAATGATATAACTTTATCTTTTTACCCTTTTTTTTTTAGAACTCAAGTTTTCAATCAATGAATATGAATTAATTTATTTTGATTAATTAATTTAACCAATGAACATGAATCATTTACTTGACTTTTCTAAATTGGTCAAACATATATTTTCAATGCTAATAACCCACAAGGGTAAAAAAAGGAACAATATGATAATTTATACATTAATTTTATGAAATGACAAGTATTATGAACCAACTATTTATAGAAAGGAATGCCGTATAAAAAGGGACGGAGGGAGTAATTACCAATCTAAAAAGACCTTTGACAACAACTAGATCTATTAATGTAAGCATATTGAATAGTTGGCATTACCTATATTATATGTCTCAATCATAAATATGTCTCAATCATAAATTTGAACGAAATTAGTACTCTTTTCGTTCAACAATAATTGTCCACTATACTAAAAATAGTTGTTCAACAATATTTGTCTAATTTAGAAAATCAAGAGATAATTTATCTTTTGGATCTATTTTACCCTTGATATTAAATAATACTTATTTATCATCTAACACATTTCTCAAAACATTAAATTTAATAAAGTCAAAAGATAAAAGAATAATTTTACAGCTATTATTTATTGTTTCTTAAGGGGTGTGTCTAGTCAATAGTGGACAACTATTATTGGACAGAGGGAGTATATTCATATATAGTTTTTTTTTTCTATCAAAAAATAATTAACGATAAATAATCCTAATTTTATATGTTTAAATGTGAAAGTAAAAATCATTCGGGGTGACTCGAATGGTTTAATTTAGGACTTTTATAAGGAAGATCTTAAGTTCGAAACACCTGATTGTGATAGGAACAATGGTTGATCTAAAATTTTCATTTAGTGGGTTCGAAAAATAATAAAAGTATAAATGTGCGAATAAGCCAACAAAAAAGTAGTGATCACAAAAAGTTAGTTCCGTTATAAGAGACCTCAAAAATGATTTAATATTTGGCTCTTGAGTTTTGGAGGAAGAACTAATGAAGTGATTTAGAGATTTGAGAAGATGAAAAGTGATTTTTAGCCTTAAATAGGACCCTAATAAAAAAAAGCGAGGTCAATTTTTAAAGAGATCTACCACTACATCACACTTTGCTTCTTATTTGTGAGAGAATTCAAAGTTAATATATCTATACAAACATAAAATTAGGGTTTGAATGAACCCCAGGCACCCACGTAGGTCCGCCCCAAAGATAGGAAGGGGCCACCTTCTAGGTTGAGCTGTCGCACAATGGTTGTCTTATGCAATTTAAGTCACTTGTGTCATTTGTAGCCTACTGCAGCATAATTTATCCCGTATGCATCAAAATAATAATGATTACATATTCCCCTTGTCATATATATATATTTTTTAATGTAAAGTAAATTGCTCAAAGTAGAGATGCTCAAATACTATTACCAAAATAGTTATGATTACATATTCTCCTTGTCATATATATATTTTTTTAATGTAAAGTAAATTGCTCAAAGTAGAAATGCTCAAATACTATTACTATGTAATAAATAAAGGAGAATTGTGAGAGTGACTGAGTTAATGTAGCGGAATACCCCATAAGAGAGATGGAAATTTCAATACCACTTGATCCTTTCTTAGTTGATTGAATTGGTACAGCGAGTGTTGGGATCCCCTAATTAATTCTTTCTCAATTTAATTGTATTTGCCTAGCTAATACAATTTACAATTCGTATATAATTTGCTAATTATTACATATAAATAAATTTATTCGATGCACATCTAAAAAATAACAATTACGATCTTCTGAAATTTTCAAAATAAAAAAGGAAAACAAAAGGGATAAGAGAGTGAATATCCAGTTGGACCACACACTTTGCTCAATAAATTAGACTAGTAGTAGCCGTACATTAATCCTTATCCATACAAACTACTGCTACCCACCAGCCAATGAATTGGTTAACTTTACGCTTTGATTCGCTCATAAATTTATATTATATTTGATTGATGATATAAAATTATTTTAAAATTTATTTATATCGTTAATTAATATTATATAAATTTATTTTTATTTTTATTTTGAAATATCTCTCCGTGTACTGCCTACCAAACACACCCCTCAAAACATTACATAATTTCGTACAATCCTATCAAAAGATAATCAGTAAAAAACTATCCATAATACTGGAATTAGTTAGTTATATTCAAAAGATGAACCAAAAATAACCTACTACTACAATAAAAATATAAGAGAATGAAATACCTAAATATAAGACATACAATCTATTATATTTCTTTATCTCAATTTATGAATTATTGTGTTTCAAAAAGAATGACATACTTATTATCAAAAAATAATTTATTTTATTTTTAAAATAATAATTCATAACCATACAAATGTCTGTATACTATTATAGAAATTAAGTTTATACAATCACATAAATTAAATTGAAGGGAATCATAAATCAAACTATACCAATCATATAAAACATTTTATATTAGTGTCTACATATATATAAGAGTTATAAGTTATATATACCACTGACTATTCATTTTTTTTATATAATCTAAATTATTTCTTCTGAATATATACAATTTCTTTATATTCGAATTCGTGCTACGTTAAGGCCTCATTTTGAGTGAAACGTTCCTTATCAATAGTTTTTATTATATCCAAGACTCGAACCAGAAACCTCTAATTAAGAGAGAAGAACAACCTCATCCACTTCACCACATCCTTTGATAGTACCTTCTAATTATCTTTACTTGTTAAAACAAACAATATCTACCTGCTCAGTTTCATATTAGTTGATCATCTTACTAAACGTAGTTGTCCCATATTAATTATCCACCTTACTAAATAAAGAAAACATTAATTAAATTTTTCCTATAACACCATTACAATTAATTTTTTTTGAAAGTGTTAACATTCGTTTGTAAAATTTCCAAGAAGTTTTTTAATGAGTGAATTAGTAAAACAATCTTATTATTTATGATTTTTTAATATACATGTAAAAAAAAAAAATCAACTAATATGAAACAAATGAAGTATTTTATTTTTCAAACTATGCAGGTTTTTTTTTTAGAGTGTATAAAAAAGGGAAAATTGTATGAAACAACAAACTATTAATTCAAATTAAATGTTATAGCCACAGTTTATTTTATTTGTAATTTGCAGCAAACATCCCATTTTTTTGCCATCTAATTCGGTATATAATTAGCTATTTTCGGTATACAATTACCCATTCGGTATACAAATGTATAAAATGTGTTTGTGTTTGTATAAAGCGAGAGAAAAATGTATATACAAATACAAATACATATGTTTTAGTCCTATACACTTATAATTATATAAATACAAATCTTATTATACAAATTACAATGTATAAATGAATTTATACAAAACTGAATAATTTTTATAAAACTGGATGTATCAAGCGAATTATACAAATCAAAAGCTCCATAACAAACATAAAATTTGTTATGGAACGCAATTATGCAAACTATAGTTATAACATACAAATATAATTTTTATATTTGTTAGATGTGAAAGTTGCTCATAAAAATAATACTTATCAAGTAAACTATATTATAGCATAATATTGAAATTAAATTTCGTGACGGAGGTACTATCCTACGCCGTAGTTTCGCATCACCTGGCTACAAGATGCTTACGGTTATTGTGTACTGTACTACAAAAAAACTTGTGGAATATATTCAGACACATAACAAATAATCCATCCAATAAAAAATCGACAACACATTTGACGAAACCACTATGGTTTTTCAAATACCACTATATTCTCTCTCCTCCACATCTGGGATATTTTGCCCAACAAAAGTTATTTTAGATACCAAACACAGAAACACTGCTTTATAGCCCTTCTTTTTTTCCTCTTTCTCTATTTGATATGATATATATATTACAAAAAACATTATTCTTTTCACTATCGAAAAATTATCCGTAAAAATGGGAAGAGGAAGAGTCCAGTTGAAGCGAATAGAGAACAAAATTAACCGTCAAGTGACTTTCTCGAAACGTCGATCTGGTTTGCTGAAGAAAGCTCATGAGATCTCTGTGCTTTGTGATGCTGAGGTTGGTTTGATTGTTTTTTCCACTAAAGGAAAACTCTTTGAATATGCCAATGATTCATGGTACGTACTCTCCTTCTTATTCTATTGAGCCGCCCCTGCATCTCATATCTCTTTTAAATTTAATTTTTTCTATTATTGATCTTTAATTAGAGTTTTGGAAATTTCTGTTTCTTTTTCTTCTATTGATTTTGACTTTTGGTATCCTTTTGTTGGTGAGATTTTATGTGTGATACGTATATATATGTAGGGACCTGCTGATCTTTTTTTTGTTCTTATGTGGGGTCTTGTGTGTATATATATATATGTAAAATAATATTTTTAACTTACTAAACTGCATGCAGAAACCTAGAATTTCAATCTTTTTTTACAGACATAATTATAATCTCGACAGATCCAGTTGTTTTTGTTTCTAAAAATAGTCTACATAATCTCTTGATAAACAGATCCTTTATTATTTCGTATTCAATAGTAAGAAAATCACGTGGTTGTTAAAGTATATATATATATATATGCTCTTTTTTCTACTTTTTTTTTTTTATGATATATATATGTAGGATCTAGCTATGACGTGATGATCCTGTTAAAAGGGATTTATTTATTTTTTAAAAAAAAGTTATAAAAATTATCTGTACAGTTTTTTTCTTACTCTATATAAGCACAGTAGTAAAAGTATATTTCAGATGTTGTTGTGTTCCATGCAAGTGCAAACTGACTACTAACTCTTCAAAAAAAAATTGCAGAAACGAGGTCCACAGTAGATCAGCTTTAAAGAGGCAAAGATACTTTTAACTAGCGATTTAAAGCGGATATTGTCCTCGTTAAAATAAATGATGCATATATATTTTTTTACTGTTTAGCAAGTAACAAATGATATATATATATATATATAGTTATAGTTACATTTTTCTTATTAACAGACTTATATTTATTGAATTAAGAAAAAATATATACTAAAATTGATTTTTTCATTTCAAAATAACCACATAACTTTAAATAAATTTATCTCATCGATTTTATATCCGGATTCGGACCCAAGCAAAATAAAAGAAAACTCAATCTCTCTTCGACCCAGTCATAAAATGAATTTGGATAAAATTTTATTAAAAGAACAATTCTTTTTAGTTGAATCGGATTTGGAGGGATAAAAAAAATAGGTGTGGAATTTTTGTAAAGTTGCGTAAACTAATTTAGATTTTTTTAAATTAAATTCAGTCGAAAAGTGTAAATATGCACCATATATTTGTTAAACATCGAGGTATAAACATCATTTGTTAAACGCCTAGTGTATATGTGCACCATTTCTTTTAACGAGGAGTATACCCACTCTAAATTGCCAAGTTGAGGTTTATATCTGCCCTTTTTCCTTATATTTATTGTAGTATATTCTTCCCCTTATTCACTTTTACTTGTTCATTATAGCAAATATACATGTCTATTTTTACTTGTTCAATTTTGAAAACAAGAAATTTTATTATGTATGAATTGTTTGGTAAGATACATTAGAAAAAATAATGCATGTATTAATTTTGCATATTACTAATAATCTAATACTTTGTTTGATACACATTCTCAATCTATATATAACTAATGATACTCTATTTGGTATTATGCAATGTAAATCATTATTTTAGCAATGCAAGAGGTTTTAATACATGCATTAGCATGGTTAAAGACACAATTACTCATCAAAATCTTTTCTAATTTTTTTTTATGATATTTGTGGAGAGTATTTTGTAAGCAATTTTTTTTTTAAAAATGATTATGCAATGCATGTTATTATTAATACACCAAATTGAACAATGCATAATAAATAATCTTAGCATAACTAATACAAACATAATACATCATATTTAATACTATTTTATACATCCTATTAAACGATAACTAGAGTCATTTTGAGCTAGTTTGATGGTAGATGCTAGGGGTGTCAAAAATGAACCCAAACATAGGTAACCCGTCCATAATTTTAAGGGTTGGACTCAAGATAATTTGAATTGGGTTCAATCTCAACCCATTCAAGCCTAATCCATTTTTAGAGAATCCTCAATTGAGCCCAATTCAATCTTTAATTTCAACCCATTTTAAAACTCTTTACTAAGATATGTTTCTATATTAAATGTATGAATTATTATCTATTTAACATCTTTTAGGATTTATCTATCCATTTGTTACTTTTTTTTTAAAAAAATCTTGACCTGAAATTTAAATTGTGATTATGAAAGTTAAATATCACTATGTTAAAATAATTGAGATTAATCGGGTCAAATTGGACGGGTCAAGACCCAACCCGTTTTTTAGCCCATTTGAACCCAACCCATTTGAGCCCAAAGTAAACTTGAGCGGGTCAAGACCCAACCCAATTTCTATTTTAACCCATTTTTATATCTCCAATTTCAACCCAACCCGCTCATTTGACACCCCTAGTAGCTGCAATTAGCCAGACTTGCAGGTTTCCTGGAGAGATATTATAGTATTGAGCCAAACGCAAGCTAGCTATATTCAGCAAATTCAAGATTATTACTTATACTTTTTCTAAAGGAAAATGAGGAATATACTTCTCGAGTTGTGGTGAAACATAATATAATTAAATAAAGATACTCGCTCCCTAATAATTTAAATCTTTAAATGAAACAATTTTAAATTAATTTTTAGCATGGTATATTAGAGTAGACAGGTTATGATGAGTTCGATCTAATCAACTACTGTTATTTATTATCAAAAAAATATTCTTTTATGTGCTTAGTCAATGAGAAACTTATTACGCGATTTAGAGCGAATAATTTGATGCACTATCTCCCTTCAAAAGGAACTCAGGTGGAATCTTCACAGACAATAAAAGATATCAATCAGTTTGAGATAAATTCATTTTTTATTTCATTTCATGTTTTCAATTAATTTCTATACTAACGACTAAAGAAAAAGTGATCACATGAATTGCTCTTGATCATCTTGAAGATTTTGGTATAGGAACTGCTTGAAATTAAATGGGAGGTGAAAAGTAAAATTTCATTGCTTAGTTGCGTTAATTCAAAATGGGTTTTGTGTTAAGTTGGGTCATAGATGGATGGGCTGGGTTGGTATTTTATGTGGAGCAATAAATAGTAAAAATTTTGCTTTTGATTAAAAATTATGCCATATAATTGTACTATTAATGGAGGGCCTCCTTCCCCTACCCCCATTGATAAAAAGACCCTTTCTAGCTCCACTAGCAAGGTCTGGAGGTGATGACAAACGTTAATTCTATCTTTGTAGGATAGTGAGGTTGTTTAATTCAACTCAAAAAAATCATTTATCAAAATGTAGTTTGAAAGAAAATGCAAGAGTAAGAAGCCAAATATGGACTATGAAGAAATATTGAAGAAAGAAAAGTACTAGCAATACAAATATTAAAGATAACAGAATTAAATGAAAAGAAACAAAATCAAAGAATAAGATAATGCTAGCATTATTATAGTAATAATTATGATAAGGGAACATATATGTATGTCATCTAGACTAGAACTTTGTTCTATCACTGGGAAGATAGACTATCCCTATCTTTGATCTCCACACTCTACTCTCATATTTAGGATCATGTCTTGGTGAGTTGAAATAGAGGTGGAGTTAGGATTCGAAGCTTGCGGGTTCAAGATTCTAGCCCTTTTAAGTTAGTGGATTCTAAATTAATAATTTATACATATTGAATAACTTGAGACATATATAGAGTTTGGACCAAAGTTACTGGGTTCGATCAAACTCATGTCTCGAGGCTAGCTCCGCCCCTGTGTTGAGATCGTGCCATATCTTGTCCAATCACATATCTCTATTTCTTCCTCAGTCTACCTCTACCTCTCCTCAAACTATCACCGCCACCCTACAACAATTTTTTTTTTCAAAATGTTATATCATAAAATTTCCATATCTCTTCTCCCTATGCTTTTGTATATATTAAATTGATAATATGTCTCTATGCTTTTATATGTTACTATAACTTATATATGAACATATATATGCTCATACCCTTACATCATGTGATTTTGACTAAATTGCTTCTATATATAACAAAGGGAATACTTTTGACAACTATATTTGGCACTCCTCCTTAGCATTGTGTTTTAATTTTTCCATTTTTAAAGATTTTCTAGCATCCTAATTGTTAATCAGAAGAGGCCAGGCAGGTGAGGTTGGGGGTAGGGAGTGAGAGTCTAGGGTAATATTAATGGTAGGAATAAAGAGAAAAAATGAATAGGGAACAAAAGAAAGAGGGTAGATAAGTAATTAAGGAAGTTTAAGTTTATATTATGACATTTGAGTAAGCATGTTAATTAGAACTAAGATCACATTTTAATAAGTTAAACATGAAGTATATATTCAAACCAAAATTAACTTAAAGAAGTAAGTTAAAAAGTTACATATTTGAACTAAAGGTACTTGTTTTCGGCCTTCGCTTCTAGCTCCACCCCTTTTTATGTGCATTTTTTCATGATCAACAAAATGTGTTTGGGCTGATTCTTAGGACCAAGTGTAACTGTTGAAACTCGATAATAATAAGCCCGCTCCTCTACACTTGTCTACTTAATTACATACTCTACTAGACTTAGTTCAAACTTGAAACCTATGTCATGCGTCTCTTAAATTTTATCATTTGAACTAAACAGCAGGGAGAATAATAAGTTATATACATTAATAGTGTCTATAGCTTATTGTTCAATTTCTCTTTTACATAATCATTGGACTTGAAAGAGAATAATCTCTATTGTTTGAGCAATTCCTGTATATATTTCACTTTTTTGTATTTGTTCCATCTGACATATGTATATTCTCTTGTGATATAATTAGCATGGAGAGGATACTTGAAAGATATGAAAGATACTCATTTGCTGAGAGGCAGCTTGTTCCTACTGATCATACATCCCCGGTATGCCAAATTCTTTCGCGTCTCATGTTACTTATAGATATCATCAGTATATAGAACTTAAATATCGTTTATGAGGGCGAAGAAATAAATTTATTTGGTGCAGGGAAGCTGGACTCTGGAACATGCAAAACTTAAGGCCAGACTTGAGGTTCTGCAGAGGAACCAAAAGTACATACATACATACATACATACTCACATTATAGAATTTTATGTGACATATATATATATATATATATATATATATATATATATATATATAT